>JAUMHB010057093.1:0-15327 GCA_032359685.1 Pittosporum tobira
GTATCTAAATTTATGCTCTTGTCATTTGTTAATAATGTCAAAAATAAAATTTGTAATTTGATAGAAAATTCAAGTGCTAAATTTTGTTATCTCAAAAGTTGTATTAATGTTCACACATTTAAGAACGGTAAATGAAATTCAATAGGTACATTCCAAGTGACCATCCATTGTAAAAAAAAAAATCAATAGCCTTACCATTAAGTAAAATCCAATTCAATCATGTATCTTAATGTTTCTTTGATTAAATCAATATGATACTAATAGCATGTCATATCACTAATACATAAAATCACAAGAGAGAATGTCATAGAAAATATTAAATCCTTTTATATTAAGAGATTACCTTCACTATTTCAAATACTTGCTTACGAGGAATACCAGTTCAGGATTTGAACAACTTCCAAGATTCTTACCGGACTTGTGCTGATAACGTATTATAAATAATATGAAAACGATGGTCTATGGAGTCAACTCAAATATGATATGAGAGAAATATGAAGATGAGAGAATATTTTCATTCATAAGTATGTTTATTCACTACAAATCATCTCATTTTATAGGTGGAAGGAGATGGTAGATTACAATGTATATTGGCTTTTCTTAGTCTCTCATAAATGGTGGTACAATGAATAAATCATAGATAGATGTATATATATAGAGATATGAATGGACATCCACTAATTCATAAATTTCATAACACCAACAACAGTTTTAGTCAATTATGAAATCTTAAATTGAAAATTGAGTTTACTTAGTTGATTTAAACTAACTAAAAAAATACTACAAACTACTATATTTCTAGATCTCAATACATAGTAGCCAATTTTGGAATGGATTTAAACTTAACTAAAAATTACTATATTTCTATATTTCTACGTTTCTTGATTTCAACACATGCATAACCAATTTTGAAAAGGATAGAATAATTTTTGGAATTATAGTCATCAATAAATCCTTTGTATATAGTTTTATACTGAGTATATGTTTAGGAAAAAAGACTTCTAGAATAATTATAGATTCACAAAACAATAACTTTATTGATAGTTTACATTTAATACAATACATTTACATAACTAAAGACTTTTGGATGTAACTAAACACTTATACGGTCGCAATACTAAAACTATATCTTTAGTAATTTTATTTGATCAAGCACTCTTCTAATTTACATTTTTCTTTGTTTTTCTATACATTACTTGGTTACCAAACAGTATTATTAAATATGTACTTTTTTATGTAAACATGTAAAAGCATAATACATGAAAATAAAAAATGAAGTAAAAGCATGAAAAGATAATTAATTATTAAAAGAAGCTTTAAATTTTGCTACTTCTATAGCAAATTTTATACTTTTTTTAGCAAGAAGTTTGATGTGTGAATCTGTAGACATTACAAATATGTAAAAAGTAGTAAGATTTTCAAGATTTTTGATGGTTAGTTGTATTTTTGTATACAAGAAAATAAGATTATAATTTCCCTAATAAGTTTACGAGAAAAACAATATTATTACTATAAAAATAAAGGATTTTGTTAACTTAGGAATAAGAAATTAACTAATGGATTATGAATACACATTATTAATTTGATAGCATAGGTATTCTAATATACATATTTAAAAAATGCACCTGCATTTTTTAAAATTAGGATTTTTTATTGAGATATTATAAATTTCTTTCATAATTTGAATTAATTTGTTTCACTAATTACTATGAATGATTTTAATTTTAGTATATACATTGGCAATTTATTTCTATACTTAAAAGTATTTATAAAAAATAAAAATATTTAGACTAATTTATACTATTTTTATTTTTAACCAAAAATAAATAAAAATATAAATTAATTCAAGCTCGTGCCTTGCACGGGTTTTTCAACAAGTTAATATATAAATATAGTAATGAACAAAATTCTCTCAGAGAGTCTAATAATTTAAAATCTTTCACACTTTATTATGACAAAATAAAGCTTTTTCAAATAGTCTAATAATTTGCAACTACTAAAAAAACTCTGTCAAAGAGTTCATTATTTTACAAATACTAAAAATTCTATATTATTAATATCTAAAAATTATATCTCATATAATTAATTGAAAAATAAAATATTAAAATATTATTTTAATACCAAAAGAAAAAAGATTTGACTATATTGAGCATTAGTTTTTTTATCAATAAATAAATAAATTATAATCTTTACAATTTAAAGTATTAGAGTCAAACTAAAAATAAACCAAAATTAAACTAATAAGACATCAAGAATATTTGATTTTTAGTTT
This sequence comes from Pittosporum tobira, assembly GCA_032359685.1. Classification (NCBI taxonomy): domain Eukaryota; kingdom Viridiplantae; phylum Streptophyta; class Magnoliopsida; order Apiales; family Pittosporaceae; genus Pittosporum; species Pittosporum tobira. Next base: position 2,273 of record JAUMHB010057093.1, read on the forward strand.
GATAAAATAATCTTAATTATAATACATATTTTAATTAGTTTTTAATTGTAATGAAGCTCAACAAAAAAAAAATCTCACAAATTTTAAAATTATTAAATTAAAAATCTCAATTCAATAAATATATTGCTAAGAATCTTGAACTAATTAAAATTTTATTTATTTTTCAAAATTTTAAAATTTATTATATTATAAATTTAATTCCACTTCATATATTAATCATTTCTAAGTTTATTAAATATCAATAACCATAATTCAATAAATATATTAACTAATTCAAAGTGTAAGATGTTTATAATTGCACGTCTTTAATATATTAAGAAATTATATAACATAACATAAAAATATATTATTTACAATACTATAATAATTTATAATTATGAATATATAGTGTGATATAGCATCACAATTTTATTTTTTTTAAAAAGTCATATATTCAAAAGAATGAGGAAATTGTCATTATAAATAAAACTATTAGTTAACTAGATAACTTAGATGTTCGTTTTTAATACTTCCAAATTTGATATCTTACATCTTAGATATTTTATGAATTTAATTTCATAGTATAAACTTGATTTGTTTTTATTATTTACAATAATGGTGAAGTAATATTTTTATGGATATTTCATTTTAGTTTACATAGTTTTTTTCTATTATGAGATTAAATAGAAAAAAATTTAACCTTATTTTTAGATATACTTTTGGTTATAAAAAAAATACTTAATGTCAACATGTGTCTTACACATGCATTTGGATTCTCTCTTGTACTTTTACATAATAAAACTCTCATAAAGACCAATTATGTTATACCACTAAAATTTAAATATTAAGCTTTTTTTTTAAAAAAAATATTAATTTTTTTTTAAAAAGAAAATTAAATATTAATTAAAACTATCAATCATATTTACCTAATTCATTTTTTAAATTAGTTTATCTAATTTATTTATCAATTTAAAGTTCTTAATTACTCATATTATATGTCTAACTATTTATATCCATATGTTGATAGAAATTTGTTAAGATGCAACTACTTTAATAAATTCTAACATTTATATTTAACTAAGTAAAATTCTAAAAATAATAAAACTCCAATATTTATTCATTCTCGGAAATGAAATTAGAATCTATCGTATAAGATATATATTGACTTAACTAAGAGAGTCTAAGTTTCAAAAGTACATAAAAACTATGAAAACAATGAATTCTAAGTTATCTAGCTCACTTATCGTGGAAGGAACCAAAATGAATTCTAAGTATTTTGTTTGAAATTAACTTAAAGAAACTCATTTTTAAAACTTATAACAAAAGAGTTCAAACAAAAAGTATATATGCAATAGATTTATAATTCAATCTAAACTTTATTATTACGCAATTGGAGTTATTCTCACTTCATAAACTATCTCTATATTTGTTTTTATTCTCTCCTCCTAAATATCTCTATATTTATTTATTTATTTTTATGTATAGAGTATTAATCTACTCATTTTTTTTAGTTTTTTTTTAAATGCTTAAGTTATTAAAAATGAGTTACCAAGCTTTAACTAGAAGCATGAGAAAAATTGAGAAAAAATAAACATTGTAAATTGCTCAGTATATTTTATCTCATAACTTAAATAAAAAAGTGAGTGAAAAATAAATAAACAATATATCAAGTATTATAATTTTATATCCTTGAAATCAAATAGCTATTAGATTTTTTATTAAAAATTAATCTGATAGCGCATGGATGATGTATCACACACACGCATATATGTCTATGCATTTTATTATTAGCATAACTATTATTAAATATCTTATAAATTACTATCATAGTTCGAGTTTGAGTGGAATTTTTACTACTCAATTATGATGATTAAATTTCAATATATGAACGAAAATTTTTGCATTATATTTAAATGTATCTACGAAAATATAAAATAAATTTTACTTTTAAATATAAATAAATAAAATAAAATCTAGTTCATACCTTGCAAGTAATAAATTTAATATTATTATAAGTTATCAAAAAATTATTTGTTAAAATATTTTTTAATTTTAATCATATAATAAATCATTCCAAATTAATCTCACATTAAATTATCCTGTGAAATTGAACATAACAGCGCCGTCCAAACGCCGCCTAGATGAACAATCATCGGCTTCGTTTTCTCTTAGTATTCCGTTTGTAAGTTTTGAAGTATAAAAAAGAAAAAAAAAATAGAAAAGAAAAGGAAAGAAAATTTTTCTTGCATTTGTAAGTTTATAACAGAAAACTGAATAACTTGTTTTCTTGTGTTTGTGAGTTGAAAAAAAAAAAAAGATGACATTTTACCATTTTATCTTTGTTCAATTTCTTAAACTTTGTTTGTAAGTTTGGATAGAAAGGAAAATGACATAAAACTAATTATAAACAAAAAAAATTATAAACAAAAAATATATTTATTTATAAATAAATAATATATATTTATTTTTATTTTAAATATTATATTGTTAATACCTATTCAGTTTAAAAATATAAATAAATAATATATTTTTATTTAAAAATAAATAATATATTATATTTTTATTTAAAAATAAATAATATATTATATTTTTAATACCTATTCAGTTTAAAAATATAAATAAAAAATATATTTTATTTAAAAATAAATAATATATTATATTTTTATTTTTATTTTTAGATATTATATTTTTAATACCTATTCAATTTAAAAATATAAATAAACAATATATTTTTATTTAAAAATAAATAATATATTATATTTTTATTTGCAAATAAATAAAATATTATAAATAAATAATATATTTTTATTTTTAAATATGATATTTTTAATACCTATTCAGTTTAAAAATATAAATAAATAAAATATTTTTATTTAAAAATAAATAATAAATTATATTTTTATTTACAAATAAATATTATATTATAAATAAATAATATATTTTTATTTATTTATAAATAAAATATTTTTATTTTTGAATATTATATTTATAATTTTAAATATAAATAAATAATAATTTTATTTAAAAATATAATTTTAAATAAATAATATATTAAAATTTTGTTGTGTTTAGAAAATTAAAGACAATGTGAAAATTAAATAATATGAATTTGAGAGATTTTCTTTTTTATCTAAATCTTGCCAAATTTAGACAGAAAACATTTTCCTCTCTTTTGCCTCTTTGCTCAAAACTCACAAACAATCCAATTTTTTTTTTCTTGCATTTTTTTTCTTTTCTCTTGAATTCTTACACTCACAAACAAAGCTTAAAGTTCCGAATTGGAAGTCAAAGTTACCGTTGACTCTCTCTATCCATCTAATGCAGCAAATATCAATTTTAACAAGGTGAATCATTCGTATCGCAATCATGGCCACTGCAATATCTGCATATCAGAAACTTTTGAGTGTGGGCACCAAGATCATCGGCGTCGGACGTAACTATGCCGCTCACGCCAAGGAACTCGGCAACGCCGTTCCCAAGGTTCCTTCGACTCCTTTTCTGACCTCAAATTGCAAGCTAGATAATATACCACGTTCCGTTTTGATTTTTTTTTTGGGTCAATTTGCAAAATCTTATAAATTGAAAATGGTATGATTCATTCAAGCTCGGACAATAATAACTTTGCAACCCCCAGTTCCAAAACTTAGTTTAATTCATTCCGAAATTAAAGAGATACGTTTAGTTTTAGACTGTGAATTTACAAACAACACCCAACCCTCCCCCCCCCCCAAAAAACCCAAAACCCAAAAAAACATTTGATATTTCTATAAGGCTTCACCTTATAACTGTTTGTGAATTGAGCTAAAAAAAAAAGTTGTGCCTACTTGTGAAGATACAACAGATATCAAAATTTCCTACTTATGTTCTAGGTTTATTGTACTATCATGTCACCATAACTACATTCTAGTTATCAAACAAAAAGGAAAACTACAATCTAGTTAAGGGATATGTTTGTAAAAATAAAAATTTCCTTAAAAGGTTGTCCTTTGTTTAATTTTGGAAAAAAGGAAGTAGATATTCGGATATCATCTCGTTTAAAAAGATCGATACTTGTTTAGGTTCACATATAGTTTATAAATATCTTTGTATATGTAATTTTGTATTCAATTTTTGTGTTATTGGCAGGAGCCTGTGTTGTTTATGAAGCCAACATCGTCGTATTTGGGAAATGGAGGTACAATTGAAGTGCCACATCCCTTGTTATCACTCGATCATGAGGTGGAATTGGCAGTTGTAATTGGGCGTAAAGCTCGAGATGTTCCCGAGTCAACTGCTATGGAATATATTGGAGGTACTCTCTTCAAGAAAATTACTATGTATTTGCATTATGCAATTAGTTTGCTCTCTAGTTGTCTTATCTTGAATTTTCCTTTAAAGTTACATGGAAAAACACTACTGTTTCTGACCTATTTCCTTTCACTTGAACGGACCTATATAGTAGCATGTTTTAGGGGATAATAGGTGAAGCTTTTGCCTCAACACTTCTAAAATTATTTTTTATTTTATTTTATTTTTTATTTTTTATTTTTTATTTTTTTAATTTGTGGTACAGGTTATGCACTTGGCTTGGATATGACTGCACGAGAAATCCAGAATTCTGCAAAGGTGACAAGTTTTAAGCACTAATACAAGTTGTGTGAATCACTATTATATCTAAGATATGGCTACTAATTAATGTAATCTTGATATAGATACACTTTGCCTCTCATTTGAAAATAGGACACTCTTCTGTTTTTGTATATTTGAAAAGCAAGATGCTATCCTCTGTTCTTTTATTTGTAAAGCATGCTGTTGAATTTTATTCTCTAGTCTTTCCTTGTTAAAATCCTTGGATGCATCCTCAAACATGATAAAGTCTTTTTAAAAAAGGTTTCCTGTAACCGATAACAATTTGAGCAGCTATGAAAATGGTTTCTATAAACGGTTGCCATAATAACTTTTTCCCTTGGTTTATATTTTTAATTTCTTAAGCCGTAAATGTCAGTCCGCAGGTCTTCCATGGACTGTGGCCAAAGGGCAGGACACCTTCACGCCAATCAGCTCTGTTGTAAGAATACATATATTTATGTATATTTATTGATAAGTACCTGTTTTAAGAATTAAATTGCATTATGTCTGGTCACCCAGTGGTTTACCCAGACTTAGGTTATCGATGTTGCATCAAATTCATTTTAAGAGCATATGATGAGAATAACATCCATCACATCCAGACTTGTAATGTTAATGCTAATGTTTGGTTTGTTTTATTTTTCCTTCAGCTTTGCCAGTCCATGGTGCCAGACCCACACACCTTGGAGTTGTGGTTGAAGGTACCAATTGCTAAGTCTTTGATATCTCTACTCTACAAGGACGTAAATATTTTATATATGAGTTGATCAATTTAAACTGTTAACGTACAGGTAGATGGCGAGATTCGGCAGAAAGGTTCAACTGCAGATATGATATTTAAGATACCATTTCTGATTAGCCACATAAGTTCTATCATGACTCTTCTTGAAGGAGATGTTATACTAACAGGTATATGGTGTGACGCCCCGTTCCGTACACCATAATAACGAGCAAAGCAGAACGAGCAAAACACCTAGTGAAATTTAAATTGCTCGTTATTATAAAAATTGCTCGTTATTATAAAAATTGTTTATTATGAAATTTAAATCTGACAGTTCACTCCAAAACTGCTTTCGCCTCGGGCTAAATAAATCCCCAGTTTCGTTTCAATGTCTTGCTCGTTTTATTAATTAACTGCAAAAACATTTCAAAACATAGCAAGCGTGAGCGAATAAGTTCAGCAAATACACCACTCTTCAACGCTAAAACATTTGTTTTTAAAATACTTTGTCATTTAATAAAACTTGTTTCTTGAAAACTTTCCATTTTAAAACTCAAAATCATTTTGAAACCATTGATTCTTTCGAAAGCAAGATCATTCAGAAATCTACGAGCATAAAATGGATTCCCCACTGCTAGCATCAATTCCAAGCATAAATAATCAAATCAAATTATTCAAATGAACATCTTCGTTTTCAACAATACATAATCCTTAGAACTTAAAATCATGAGGACATAAATAATCCGAATCAAAATACCTCCATAGTAAAATAAGATCAAGTTTTGCAGGATTCACAATATAAACTCAAATTCATGAAAAGAAAGACTACACTATGTGGACGTCTACTCATTCTATAACTTTTATTCTCATAACTTTTCCGCAAGAACTTAGTATTGGGGAAAACATTGTTTTTAACTTTCTCAGTACGTAATTACATGCTGAGTAGATGTTTGGACCATTTGGTAACACAGCCCAAAATCATTCAATTAACAAATAAAATCATAACATTCCAACATAATTTTTAAAAAACATGCATCAGTAAAATATCACTTTCATTAAAATAATCTCTTGAAAACCATGGACAATCATGCACAATGAATCAAGATCATGCATTTATGACAAACAAAGTCACGTATTGGGAATACAAGAAAATTGTACATAAAAAGGGCGAATAGAGTACTTGTCTTGTTACGCTTCCTTTACCGTTCAATTATCTTTGTTAACTCTTGTACTTCTTCTTTCCCTTAAACCACTTCCTTCTTTGATTTATTTTGCAATATTTTGCTAGATATATCCTTGCTTGGCTTGTTTTGCTCCAAAGCCCTTAAATTTCCTTCCAAATCGGCCTCTAACTTGGAAATATTGGGGAGTACTTGAGGTTTTAGAGTTTAGATGAATGCATTAAGGGTGTAATGATGAAAACTTGCTTGGTTTGCTTAATTTTTTTGCAAGAATTTTGCTAGCTTTCCTTGTTTGCTCTCTTTCTCTCTCTATAATTCTCTTCTTTTCCTTCCTTGGCGTGAGAAATGAAGAAGGAAATGTTGCACTCTCTCCTTAGCTTCCTTATAAAAGAGGAAAAAAAAAAGAAAAAAATCTTGCTTTGTGAAATGTCTATTTTGCCCTCAAGATATTTTAGGAAAAAAAACAAAAAAAAATTACACCTCATGGGTATTTTAGTCATTTCACGTCTTTATTTGTAAATTATCATTTCTTCTCTCAAGGTTTGGATGAAATAATTATTAAACTCTCTCTCTCTCTTTTCAAAATTTCAATCATATCTCTCTTTAAACTTAATTCATAATAATTTAATCTCAAAGAAATGTTAATCATCTTAAACAAATATCATTCTATGCAATTAAAACTAGAAAATTTTCATAAATTCTTATTTTGAATTTTCGGGGTTTCACATATGGAATCCTGCATCTGCATTATGGTTTCTGTTGAAAAACCTTTTTTACTATATTTATTTTTTCTGAAGGGTAATCCACTATTACTTTTGGATAATGTAATCTGTTTGTTTGCTCATAGTGATGACTTCACACTGTTACTTGTCCTAGCTGACTCTTACTGATTTTGTTTCCGCAGGGACCCCTCAAGGTGTTGGCCCTGTCAAAGCTGGTCAAAAGATAGATGCGGGTATAACAGGCCTCGTGGATGTCCACTTCGATGTGGAAAAGCGCCAAAGGCCCAAAGGAAGTTAACTAGTCAAACTACCTGCTTTAATTGGATCAGGTGGTGTTATATGTAGTCCTCAAGAACAAGTGATTTTGTATACATGCTTTCTTGAGGCAGAATAGTTTGTTGTGTTTCTCATATATAGTCTTGAACAAAGATGCGATTATGTCTGTCTGTCGCCTTTTACGATCTTATGTCACAGAAGAGCAATTATAATGAAACCCTGGAGTGTTTTATGTTTGCCAAATGCTGAAATACAAGTGTTTTTTAATCGTTGTCATGAATGTAATTTCAGTAATTAAAGGAGATTAATTTCGATTATGTTTACATTATTGAATCATGCTGCTTGCTTCTGAGGACTTCCCAACCTCAAGCCTCCGACAACTCCATTTTTTGTTGGCGAAGAGAATCAGAATTTCTGAAGGAAATCATATATGTGCTTGTTAATCTCGTCCGCCTTTTCCTGATTGATGAAGTGAGCTGCCCCTTCCACCACAACAACTTCCTGCAACATTGGGACATCTTTCTTCATCCCACCATTGTGTATATATTCCTTCACTCCAGGGACATGATAGGTCAAGTCCAAGTCCCCTACAACAAATTTTGTTGGTACGTTTACTTGACCCCCTCTCCAGGTTGCAGTAATCTCCCAGGTTCTGCAATTATTATTAGTTATTAAAATTTTCAAAGCAAGCAAATTAAAAGGGTAATAAATACTACGATGATAGAATTTATGTTCACTATCGCAAGTAAATCTTAATGGGTTAAATAGTTTTTATAACATAATATGTTGCCCGTGTTTCAAGTAAATCTGCTCCCGCCGATGTGTACCTAGCTGAAAACAAGGTTTGGACTTGGTCAAAAGTCGAAGTGATCACAACATATATAAACACAAAAACTAAATTAAAAATAATCTTAATGGGTTAAATAGTTTTTATAACATAATATTTATAATATTACTTTTTTTATTTTTATTCTCGATAATATGTTCGTGTAGATACTAATATCAATTGATATAAATGTGACTTTCAAAAGATGGAGTACTATGAAATTCAATTTAACATAATAAATAAAATATTTGAATAATTGTTTTTTATAATTGATAACAATTTTTATTTTTGAAAAAATATAAAAGGGTAAAATAATAACAATTTACTTTAATACATTTTCTTTGTTTTTCTTATTAACTCACAAACGTAAGATGAGATAATTACTATATTTTCTTCAGTAAACTCACAAACAAAACAGAGGAATATTTCTTTTCTATCATTTCCTTTCTTAAACTTTCTTAAGTTTAAAATCTTAAGGATTCTCTATCCAAAAAAAAACTCACAAACAGAGTGCAAGGAAACAGAACGGAATGAAATTTTATATTGAAATTGAGTGGTGATTGGAAGATAATGTGTTGTTAGTCTAAAATTTTATGTTGAAAATGAAGATAATGAGAGAATAAGAAGTAAATGTTTATTTCTCTTGTAAGATGTGGATTTTATCTATTCTATTTCTTCCATCAATTTCAACTTAAATTATAGAGCTAGCTAAACCATTTTATTCTAACAATCACTTAATTTTAAATTAAAATTTTATTCCATTCATTTTTCACAAAGAATTAGAATCAAACGCTACATTATGAGATTGTTTGGTACAACTTTTAAAAATTCCATTTTTGGTTTAAACTCGGCACAATAAATACTTCAAGGTTTGCTATTTACAACTTCTAAAACTTGAGTTTGTAGTTAAAATTCACCACAACAAAATTTGATGTTGAATCTAAGTTGTAAACACGCCTTTTTGAACTTGCTTTTAGTCTACCAAACACATATTTTTGTTGCCATTAGGTTCCATAAGTTCTATTATATAGTAGTATAAGTTGGCTACCAAACAAGCACCAAGTTGAATTTAAGTTCTAAAAGCAGCTATTTAAACTTACATTTGGTGCCCGTTTGATAACAACGTTTAGAGATTAGAGATTATGACATTGAAACGCAAGAAAATGTAATGCTTGGTAGATTGTGATAGATTAAATTTAAATTTAAAAAATTGAGTTTGCATCTTAAATCCAACTTCAACAAAAACTTGAAACTGAATTTAAGCTGTAAACCGCGGCTTGCTACCAAACAAGCCCCTTAGTCTAACAAATATGAATTCTTTCGGCATTTGATTCCATAATATCTAAAATTCGTATGAATCACAAGGTCTGATGTGATAAGGTGATGAACTCACAAAGGTAAGGCGCGATAATAATTTATTCCACCGGTGAAGCCGGTCTTATCAAATTTACTGGCATAGTAATCTACATCATCTTCTGAGATCCAAGACGGCAACACAATCTGAGACAGAGCATCAGGTGATGAGTTCAAGATTTTATTGCGTCCCGATAAGAATTTCTTGAGCAACGTTTTAACACCAATGGGTTCAAATACAGCTTCGATTTCTCCACGTTCCCACAACATAATACAATTAATAAAACACGACTGTTTGCCAAATTATCTTTAGCGCCCCTTTTCTGTTACAATTAATAAAACATGTTTTAATTTTGATATAATCGCCACTAATAGTTAATGAAGATAGTTTTCTGTATGTGGATCATACGATGTTATTAATAGCGAATGACAAGTCGTCACTAATAAAATTTTATCATATGATATTATTAGTAACGGAAGACAATAACTTTAAACCGTAAAATTAAAACTTGAAATGTAAATATTGGATCTGATGTTTAAGGAACCTCATTCAATAGAGTGTGCGTGTATATATATATTATCGACCTGGCCTAAAATCTGCACATGTAGTGATCATCACCATAAGCAGAACGCATGGATTCAACAACATTTCCCAAGGGACTCCATGGAAGAAACGCAACGCTCAAGTTGACCAAAGGCCTAAACAAGCACAAGTGCCATGCAATGTATGCACCCTAATCATGGCCCACCACGTACAAAGTCTCTCGCGGTGCAACTGCTTCCAGTAGCCCCACCATGTCTCATGTCAAATATTTTTAAAATCTTCAATAATATAAATTAATAAATATATATTAATATATTTATTATGTACATATACAATGAAGAGTTGTGATGATTAAATAATTCTATGATAAAAATAGATGATGATTCAATGATAAAAGACACATTTTAAAGTTAAAAGATATATCTAATCCAATTGATATATCTCTTCATGATATAATGAATTGAAAATGTGCATCCAATCCATGTGAAGTGTCTATTTAAATACCAAAACATCTCTTTAAAATGGTGCTTAGAGTCCTATAAATAGGACAAATGATTTCATTTTCAATCAATCTAAGTAACTCATATTTCACATATGAGTGGATTCACTCCCTTAAATATTTTTAGTACTTGAAATATTTAATGGTTTTAATTTTCTTCTCCTTTTTTATTATGATTTTGATTAAATACTAATTTTACACTTAGTATGTAATGAGGATTAAGTTCCGGTATCTGTCTTATTTTGGGAGGCAAGTTCGTTATTATAACATTATCCAGTATATAAGGGGTGAATATTGTTTGAAGGAAAGAGTGAGTATCACTCGATTTGGATGGATAGTATTTTATGTAAATTATTGTGCTATTATTAACGCGAGGTTACAACAATTGTTCTAATAATCTTAAGATAATATTGGATTGCGCACAATTTTGAAAAATAATATTTGTTGAATTGAATTTGTGGTATATATATATATACACACACACACATATTTATCTTTAATCAACAAACGACACTTATGTGTGTATAATAAATTATCACACATATATTAATATCGACATATTTTACCGAAAAATCATTTATAGTGTCATACCACCAATTCAATTCACACATATTATTTTGGCTTTTGATGTAGCACGGTCTCTCCATAAATATTTTTGCAACCATGTCAAACAATAATATTTGAAATTTATCTAAATTTTTAATTTCTATTTTTATTGGTGAAAATTACAAATTTTGGAGCATTAAGATGAAAATATTTAATAAAATAGCTTATCATTAAAATTAAAAAATAAAATAAAAAAAATAAGGGGAAATTGAATCAGATCCCCAAACAGTGTTAACTTGTGATCTCTGCTTCTGCGACGGACCCAGACACAGAGCTGCTGAATAGAGACTGGGAATTCACCCTGGCACACACATTTAAGAGAAGGAAATTTTTTGTGCTGATTTTTTTTGCAGAAAGGGAGGGCATTGCTGGGATTTCCACCCCAAGGATGTGTGGTTGTAGTTTGTCTGAGCTTGGCCCTCCCATGTACCTAAAAGAGTAATATTACATACACACTCACTCACACACTCATTGCACATAAAATTAAAAAAAAAAAATTATTCTTATCCTTTGTTTATTTTTTCGTGCTCCTCCTCCTTCATGTCTTTTTCCTTTTCTTTCTGTCTATATAGTTACTTACGAAATTCTAAAAGAAAAAAATAACTTTGGACTGTGGCATCGCCTTTTATTTATTTATTTGTTGTGTGTGGCTGTTAACTTGAAGGCGTTTGATGATGATAATGACGCAGATCATATTCTACCTCAGATCCTAGAATTCTCATCTACTTTTGACAAAAATTTCTGTTTATCTCCTTTAATTTTCTAACTGCAATATTTTTTTGGTACTACCATTACAATATTTTTAGTTCCACTTGATTTTTATAAAATTAAGAATATATTCTAATTTTTTTCATCAGTGTTCTAAAACTCGTTTTGGGAGACTGAGTGAGTGGCGAATATGTGTCCTCGGAGGTCAAACGAGTCGAGTAGTTCTAAATCGGTCAAAAACTTGAGTTCGTTATTTAGGTGCTCCTAGGCGACCGATTAGGCGGACTGGGCGGATCTGAGCGACCGATTAGGAGGATCAAACTTGGCAACTCAATAATTTTTTTTTTGGAGTCTACCCACCTTTATTCCCTAAGCTATTTATTTAATATTTTGTCGAGACTAAAATTCATAATCAATCATCCCTTCTCAAATCATCATCTCCTAAATTGACAATCGACGGCGACAACTGAAACTTCAAAATGCCGACATTAGGTAATTACTTCTTTAGCAATATATGATTATTTATTCTTTTATTTGTTCTACATGCTATAGTAACTATTAATTTTCTTAAATACGTTAACTTTTTATTTTATTATTTTCACTTGTATACCTTATTCCTTGTATATAATAATATCATATAAAAATATGAATACTAACTTACAATTTTTATACATAAATTTTTTTTTAAAATAAATATATGACCAAGTTGAAAAACACCTAGAAAAACGAATAATCCCCAAGTACTCGCCATTGGCGCTAGACCCTCCCTCCACCAAGTTGATCCATCCATCGAGCTTTAGAACACTGCTTTTCATGTTATCTGTAACTACAAAAATTTATTAAAAGGCAATTCGGCAATAGAAATTCAAAAAGGGAAAAATTATTATTTGTTTGATTTGACAACTAGCATTGTCTTGCTTGAATGAAACATTCACTACTATTTTATGTATAAAAAAAAATTATTTCTTAATTTTTCTACAATCACATTGCCTTTTAATAAACTATTTTAGTTATAATTATGAAAAGATTTAT
>JAUMHB010057104.1:0-15327 GCA_032359685.1 Pittosporum tobira
ATAATAATAATAATAATAATAATAATAATAATAATAATAATAATAATAATAATAATAATAATAATAATAATTAAAACTGGAATAGTTGACCTTAGTCAACTATCTAAACAGTTGACCTTGGTCAACTGTTTCCCCATCCTTGCATCGCCGGAAGCCATAGCCGGCCGGTAGCTCAAGCAATACAAGCACACACACGGGCATGAATTTGGACGGGAAATCCATTTTCGTGGCTAATCGATTGATGAAATGGATGTCCCCAGCATCCCCGTCGGTTAAAAGCTCAAGGACGAATGTGATGGGGTCACCTTCTCCGACCAAGGCAAGGCTGCCATGGCCAGCAGCGTTGTTATCCGGCCAAGCTTGAGTTTATGTTTAAAACCAACCCAAAAATCAATTAAAAATCATAGGAAAATTCCTTACAACAACAAGAAACACTTCAAGCATCGAATCGACACCAACGCATTCAAATTCATAGTTAAAAATCCAAGTTTTGCCTCGGGTTCAACTGACTAAAAATGAGCTTGAACTAGGTCAAATCCTAGCCAAAATGGTCGATTCGAAGTGCTAAGATATTCGCCTGCACTCGAGGATGTTATCTGGACCCTTAATTAACACAACACAAAAGAAAATTTGTAGTTTTGAAATTCGCTCACCAAGAACAGAGAAAAAATCAAGGTTGAGTTTTTTTAGGTGCTACGGCTGTTGTGGGGACTAGGGTGCGATGAATGGGTGATTTAAAGGCATTCTACAATGTTCAATAATTGGAATCGATGCTTGAAAAGAACGTATGATCAATTTGGGAAAATGCAGAAGTTGCAGCAAACTTGGGGGAAAAAGGAAAAAGAAAAAGAAAGGAAAGGGGGAAAAAAAAAGGGGGAATTCCGGGAAAAGACAAAAGTTATGGGGACCTGTGCGTTAGTGGGCCCCAGTTGGTCAACTGGTAAAATTCAAAATTCAAACTTCTATTTTGCCTCGATTCGTGAGCCGATTAATTTAATAATTAAATAATAATTTAAAAAGTTAAAAATCAAAAAATACAATATTATACTCTATCCCTATGTTTTGGTACGCTGCGATTCCAACGGCGCTATCCGTTTTTCCATACAACGCTCCGGTCAAAAATTCAACTTTTGGACTAAGTGAAACTAAAAATCTGACGGCGTTTCAATTTACTATTTTTCTAGGCTAATTCCAGATCTTTGTTCGTTTTATGATTTTGAGTACTTTTCAACTTTTAGGTCAAAATGACTAAAATGTCCCTAGACATAACTTTTACCAAAAATGACCAAAATGCCCTCGGGCATGACAAATGTCAAAATAACTAAAATTTCCTCAAGCACAACACTTCTCAAAATAACCAAAATACCCTGGAGCATGGCTTTTGTCAAAATAACCAAAATGTCCTTGAGCTTAACTTTTATCAAAATGACCAAAATGTCCTTGCTCATTATATTTATATTTGAATTAAATTTTCTGGAATATAGCGACACAGAAAATAATACCATCAAACATCATAAAAGACTTTTTCATATTATTAATTGTCCACTAAAATTTTCGGGTTCTCACATCCAAGCCACGGGAGACTATAAGTATAGTCTCTCATCACCCCTTTTAAGGACATGAATCAAATCTAGCTAGATTCTAATTGAAGCTAGATACTCTCCCAAAGACGTTAAACCGTTGTTTTCGTCATACATCAAACTAGGAGCATCCGTGTGTGACGTTCTAAAGCCCATTTCGAAGTTGTTGTTGCATTCTACTTTACCGTAACCAAGAAGAAAGTAAGTATTCTAGCCCTACTAATCTCCTCTTAACTTTTTCATAGCTATTTATGGTTTTTATGTTGTAATCTTGGTTTAATGATTTGTTTGTTTGGTTGATTGATTGATCTAACTTGTATGTTCATATGGATATAATTTAAACATGTTTTTATGGTTTAATTATTAATTACTTGCAATTAGGGTTGCCATGAGAATTAAGGTTTATGCTAGAAATCATGCTTAAGCTTTCGATTAAATTATGATGCCATGCATTAATCATAAAAATCATAACTTGATGTGTTTCTTATATATATATATATATATATATATATATATATAGTTTTTGAAAATATAAAAATTTAAAACAAATATTTTTTATTTGGTTTTAGTCATGACCACGTGATTATGATGCGTTAAATCAATTGACATATTATGATTGCACCGGTTTAACGTAACAAAGTCTTTTTCAAGTACAAATTTTTTGTGACATGATTTTAGATAATTTTATTTAATTATTCGAATCATATTGAGCTCCCGATTTTCATAAAATTCAAGCTTTAAAAAAAAAAAAAAAAACTAAAGTAAAATTTCTAGATTTTCATAAATCTTCTTATAAATTGGTTTTCAAAGGTAGAGTCTCACAACCTCAATTACAAATTAAATTTTTCAATAATCAAAATCCTAGAAATTAATTTTTAATATGTGATTTCAAATCAAAACTCGAGTTTAATATAATTTATTTGATTGAATTAAATTATTTATGATCTCATTGTCATCTATTTTCAAATAAGACCGATATTAAGAACTACATGGGTTTGATTCGGTATTGCCAATATACAGTTGGGTCGATTTTCTATTTTATTTTCAAAACTTATATATTATTTTCTAAAATATTTTTCAAAATCTATTTTTCTTTCGATCCTCGACCCCAAATAATAAAAATTTAAAATATGTTTTTTTGTGTGCTATATTGAACCAATCCCACATAGTTAAACAATAATGAGATGACAATAAATAGTGAGATATATGGGTTCCTTGGGAATTAGATATCGAATAATAGTAACTTTCATAAATTCATAACAAAGTCCCCAAACACAAATTTGCTATTTTTCTCAAAAATAAAATGGCGACTCATGTACTTAATTAATGCTGGACAATTAGGCGAACTAAAATTAATTAGACCTAAACTTAGGTCCCTGAAAGGTTGGTGTTCTCACACATACGTATGTATAACAAGAGTTGCAATCATTGGAGTTCAATGTCTACCATACATCGATATCCATCTAGTTTTTATGTAAAGGCAACATATTTTCTACTCTCTTCGTTCCAAAAAGGAAGACTAAAGGCATGATTTTTTGGTCCTAAAATGAAAGACCAATGTCATTGTTTTTGTTGTAAATCTACTAAAAAGCCCTTTTTTAATGAGTAAAGTAGTCCTTTTTTTTTCCGGTTTGATCAATTTCAAGGGTAAAAAAGCAACTTAAATCTTATTTTCTTATCAATTACTCCCTCTATGCTAAAAAGAATGAGTCCAGATATCCTTTTCATTGTCCTAAAAAGAATGACTTAATCTAACACTTTTTGTTTATAATTACTTTCTTATCATTACTTTATGCTACATCAAAATTCTCTTTTTCTCTCTCTATCATTATAAAATATATTTATAAAGACAATTTTTTTTAAAAATACATTCTCTCCTAAAAAATTAGTTTCTTAATTTATGTACTTTACCCATATTACTCATCTTTTTTGGGACGGAGAGAGTATAAGTTTTCTTAATTTGCGTACTTTAAACTATTTGATCTTCATTGTCACAGATGTAGTATATGATTGTCACAAATCCAATTCCATTCAAAAATATACTTAGACATGTTTAATTACTTCTGCTGGACCCTTTTGTTATACATATGCAACTTATGAAAAATAAATATATGAGCAATATTGATTTTAAATGCATGTCTTTAAATTTAAAATAACATGAATTTATTTGACTATAATCAATATAATTGCAAAATTTTTGAACTATTTAGAAAATATTATAAATTACAAAAATTATTTTTTTAAAAACTCAAATAGATTCATATTTGTTAAGTCACCAATTACTCTAATAACTTAAACTAACAATTAAAATTGGTCAAATCATAATGCACATGCATTAGATAATAAGGATAACATGTGGCTTAGCTGGATTCCAACTCAAGACCTTGCACATCCAAAACTCTGATACCATGTTAAGTCATCAACTACTTCAATAGTTTAACCTGATAGAAAGATGATCCAGCTATGTATTTATGCTCATAACAATATTAATTTTGAATTTAAACATATTCAAAATCAAGATTTAAAAGTTAATAGTGCTCTTATATACGACTTTACAACGATCGATTAAGGAGGTAGAGGTAAATAAGAATCTCAAGTACTTGTACTCAAAATCACTGCTGATCAAAGCAAACTAACTAGCTAGCTGGTTCCTTTACTTGAATCAAAATTCATGTTGTTCCAGAAATGCAATTATAGATTTTATACATACAGGATATAGCCAGGGCATTTCATATCAACTACCTAGCTAGCAGCTAGCTATTGATCGATAAAGTTCCTTTACTTGAGCTTTTCTCAAGCTTTTAGGTCCTGCAATTACGCAACTTGCACACTTGGAGCTTGATTCACATTACGCTTCGATCGAGCAAATCTACGGATCGACCTGCTAGCTAGGCAATGATTCCATGCATTTAATTAGTTGCATAGATTTCTTTCCAACTGAAGCAACTTAATTTCCTGTGTCTAACACCACCTTTAACTAACTCTCTCTCTCTCTACACACACACACACACTCTTAATTAGTATTTTTTATGAGCTTAATTCATTAATTTCTCTTAATTACTCAGGGCACTGATCAATCATTAGTTAGATTAATATAGTGAAGATTAAGTGAATTAATTTAACTTATAGATAAAAATCAGAACATTTTAGCTCTGTACGTAATTATGCACGCATGCAGTACTCGTGGTTAAACAGGCTTTGTAGGTTGGAGAACCTCTAGCTAGCTAGCCAGGTGTACTTTGCTTAATAGATGTGCTCATGTAGTATAATTGTCACTTGTACTAATGCAGTCTATTCCTGGAAAAAGGTTTGCACTACTACATGTCTTGCTTTTCTCAAGTTTCAATTAGTGATCTGGTTAATTAATTATCAATTCAGTAACTAACTAAAATACCATTATTAATTAACTAAACTTGCTGCATGACTACGTGCTAATGAAGGACTAAAATATGATCGAGTTGATAAGAAGATGATGTATTTTATGTATGAAATCGTTCCTAATTAACACAGAATACCATTTAATCTACGTACGAAACTAATTAAGGAAATGAAGTTTCCTTAATTAGTCTACTAGTTCTAGCTAGCTAGGCTAAAATGGGTAAAAAGGGTTCAGAACCTACCCTTCTTTTTTTCTTAAAGAATGATGAAGCGCGCATGCATGTAGTTCTCTTTGGAGGAATTCATTGAATCATACTGTCTCGCATGGAGCCTGTTTATGAAGGTGGTACCTTCCTTCTGTAGCTCACTCAACCTAACATTCATAGATTAGTATGATACGAATTCAGTAAGAGGAGGAAATACGAATTGAGAGGAAAATATAAATGTCCACATGCTCGCGCCGGGGGGGGGGGGAAGATACATGTAATCATGGGGAAATTATCCCAAAATTAAAACACGTTAGTGCCGTCAATATGAAGATTGGAGTATTTTTATTTTTTTTTGGGTAACTGGAGTATAATTGTGTAGATCTAGCAAAAACTTTGGTCCTCCCTAACTTCTGGCTTCGTCTCTGCAAAAGCTATCAGTTATACCTTATATATAGAATTAAGAATAGGTGTCGTTATGCCTAGCTATGTCAAAGAAACAAAATTTTCTGCGCCAAAGGATCCCACACCTAAGGCCAGCAACCCACAAACATAAACTTATACTATATTAGCACAAGTGTATGATTAGCATAAGCATAAATTTAAGCAACACACACACACGCGTGTGTATATATATATATATATGCAACAATAATTTACAAGCAGAACTGTCCAACCTTTTATTGCAACTTCAATATATAAACGAGGAACTCTTCCAACGCACTCAAGCCTCACACTTCTGTGCAACGTATTGATCTTAATTTCTACACTGATGACCATTTTTTCTACTTAATTAAATTAACGTGGTTTCTCTGCAGTTTTCAAGCATGCTGAAGCCCAGGGGCGCAGACGTAAGAGGTGTTCATGGAAGGGTAATATTTATGACTGAGCTTTTGAATGTACATCCTCCATTTTAAAAGAAAAAAGAGATTATTTTTGAAATCTTAAAATCATAAGTTACAAATATACATGAATTCACCAAATTTTTATATGTACAAATTTGAATGTTGTAAACTATCTAAAATATTTTACTCATTTAAATCTCCTTTTCAATTGCACAATAAATTACATTAATTTTAGATTGAAAGATTTTGCAAATTGTCCCTTAAAATTTAAAATATTTTTTTTTTAGAACAGAAAGAATACGCAAAATCCCTAAAATTTAAAATTAATAGAATTCAATATAAAACTTGAAATAACAGACATTTTAAAGAGTGATGAAATGATCCTTCAAATGCACGAATCCTTTTGATCTTTTTCCATGCCCCACCACCTTGTTAGTTAATTTGATGAAATTAAATCATAAATCATCAATTCCCCTTTGCTCACTCGATGGATCGATCACTATATAACCCCCCCCCCCCCCCCTTATTCATGCTAGCTAGGAGACATGCATGCATGCGCGCACAGCACAAATAACAATGGGCAGTACTGCTAGTAGTGGTTTTCAATGTTTTTGGGGCCTATCCTTTTCCTTCTTGCTTTTACTTTATTCTACTCACTCAGCAGCATCCACTAATTCCTCTGTACGTGATTAATTAAGCACTCTAGCTATGACCCTAAAATTAAGCCCTTCAACGTTTTCTTTCTCCTATAAAAATCTCGTATTAACTATAGCTTGCATGGTAAATTCTAATTCTTGTTAATTAATTAATTTCATAAATGCAGGTTTATATAGTGTATTTAGGGCTCATCAACCATAACCATGGCCCTCTCCTCACTACAAAATATCACATTCACCTCCTCGCTAATTTCTTTCCAAGGTTACATATATAATTAATACTACTTAATCAATTAATTAATTATACTTGAGCGAGCACTTGTTCTTTTGAAATTCTATATATGTTCACAATCATAATGCATGCACGTGCGTATAGCTCATTTCTTTCATTCCCACCATTTTTCTAATTATATATATATATATATATATATATATATATATATATATATATAACAGCGAGGAAGATGCAAAGGAATCCATGCTCTATAGCTACAAGCACAGTTTCTCAGGTTTTTCGGCCAAGCTTAATTCGACACAAGCAACAACCTTAGCCAGTAAGTTAATAACAATTAAGCTAATCGATCATCCTATATATATGTGTGTGTGTGTGTATTTTATTAATTACTCAAATTCATATTTGCAATATTTCCTTAATTAAGAAATTAAGCTAATTTCAATTGAATATATATACATCAGATATTAAAGGAGTGATATCTGTGTTTAAGAGCAAGACATTGCAGTTGCATACCACCAGAAGCTGGGATTTTATGGGTCTTACGTTAACTCCTCAACGAACAACTCCACCGCAGCACTCGACTTACGGACAGCGTGATGTTATTGTTGGAATCTTCGATACAGGTCATTTAATTTTGCTAGAAAAGCTAATTTTAGAACTGACTTATATTGTTAACATCCAGCGAATTGACCTTGATATCTGTAATCACTAAATTCAAAATTGACATGAATTCATTTAATTTTTCTATACAAAAATATAAAATATTTAAAATATACTATTGTACATAAGCAATTTTTTTTAAACCTTAAATGGGTATATTCATGTCGATTTGAAAATATTCAACATTACCTGATTTCTGTATTTTACACATAAATGGGAATTAGGTATTTGGCCAGAATCCGATAGTTTCAAGGAAGATGCTTGCATACCACAAATTCCAACAACTTGGAAAGGAAAATGTGCCCCCGGCCAGAAATTTGAACCTCCAGAATCATGCAACAAGAAGCTAATTGGTGCCCGCTACTATCTCAAAGGCTTCGAGGAGGAATTCGGGCAGCTGAAGAGCAAATCTGAATACCGATCCGTCCGAGACTATTTAGGCCATGGAACTCATACAGCTTCCACAGCAGTTGGCTCCATTGTTAAGAATGCAAGTTTCTTTGGTTTGGGGCAAGGCACCGCTAGGGGTGGAAACCCTAGGGCACGTTTGGCTGTGTACAAAGTTTGTTGGAGTGATAATCTTGATGGAAAATGCTCTGAAGCTGATATACTTGCTGCTTTTGATGATGCATTGCAAGATGGAGTTGATGTTATCTCGGCGTCCTTTGGTTCGCCGCCACCGTTGACTCCTTTTTTCGCTTCGAGTTCGGATATTGGTTCATTCCATGCCATGCAGAAGGGGGTGAGTGTTGTTTTCTCGGCAGGAAATAATGGACCGAAGCCATCTTTGGTGCAAAATGTGGCGCCTTGGAGCATTTGTGTGGCTGCTTCTTCTATTGATCGGAATTTTCCAACACGAATAATATTGGATAATAATACCATTTTCCAGGTAAATGAATAAATAAATCGATCCCTTTATGTTAATTAAGTTAGCTAGCTAACTAGGGTTACTCCATAATCTGTTATTAATTTCCACAGGGAGAAAGCTTAATTACAAAACAAATAAACGCAAAATTGGCTGGAGCGAGAACTTATTTTGCTTCCGGGTAATATTATTTATCTTCCTCTGCCACCTGTGTCCATGAATAATTTGTTTATGCAAATTTAATTAGTCTACATTTATGTCGATCCCTCTTTCCGATTTGTTTCCCTCTATTTTGGTCCTGCAAACATACGTATATATCTTGGACCCTATCCTAAATCAAGTTACAAGGATGAAGTTTTTTTTTTTTTTTTTTTTCAAATAACACAAAAAAAAGGTAAAGAAAAGTTTTAAGTAGTAATTTTAGTACAAGCTAAAAATAGGATGACTAGGTTTAGGGATACATCAATTGATCATCATCTACAGAATATAATTGAAGAGGGACAATCAATCAATTTGGGCCAAAAAAGTACTTGCTTTATATATGTGGCTTTAATTTCTAGATACTTTATAATGAGTATCATAATAGGAAAAAGAGAATCCGTGGCATGCCATGCCACAACCAAATTTGACTATAGATTACTCTAATAACGATTTTTTAAAATTTTTTTTCGATAATCTAAATGTATAGATGATAAGAACATGAAAAAATGATAGAGTCTATTAATCTTCAGATACTTTTATGAAGCACAACTCTTTCATTTCATGTATTGAAATTTTATTTTATTTATATTGCAATTTTAGTTCCATAGATTTATAAATTTCTTCATTTAAAAAATGGGGTTTGACATTATTGAATTTCCTAAAAATTGGTAAAATCCTCTACTTATTCATGTTTTTATCATCTACACAATTGGATTATCAAGAAAACACTTAAAAAACCGTTATTAGCGTGGTTTATAGTCAAAATTAGATATGACACGCTATATATTCTTTTTCCCATCGTACTATATAAATATGTACTGTAATTGTTTTATTTACTTGATAAGCAATTAATTACAACTTAAATAACAAAGATTAATGACTAATTGAAGTATGCTATATATATATATATATATATAGAGTATGCAAGTTCGAGAACTGGACAGGTAGATCAGCCGTAGGGAGGGTAATCCTATGTTTCTCGACCATAGGAGGTTCGGTTAAGATTGAGGAAGCAGAAGCAGCAGCTTGGAGGGCCAATGCGTCGGCCTTGATCTTCGTTGAGCCTCCAACCAGGCAGATTGCTGATGTCGATATCATCCCCACTGTCCGTGTCGACATTGTTACAGGGACTAAGATCGCTTACTATCTTGCTTTATCTTTCAGGTAATTAATGAATCTTTATTGATTATATTATGATAATTAATTAATTAATTATGGGGATTTAAATTAACAGAAGTTTGATGTAAAATGAAGGCGACCTACCATCCAGATATCACCAAGCAGGACAGTTATCAAAAAGTCTCCAGCACCAACTGTCGCACATTTTTCTTCGAGGGGACCAAGCTCACTATCACCAGATGTTCTAAAGGTATATACTATATATATCAATTACGTTCTCTCAAAAGTTGAGAATATATGAACAGTTTTTTTTAATTGTTTCTGTATTATTAAATTGTTTAGTAAGTATACATCAGTTTCATTTATAAATGTTAATTTCCATTTAAATTTAGCTCATACTACTATTTGAACGAAACCGTGCTGAATTCAGTACTATTTCTAACAATTACAGCCAGACATAAGTGCACCAGGAGTGAGTATATTAGCAGCATGGTCTCCCCAAACTCCTCCCACTTTATTCCCTCCGGATGTCCGCTCCGTCAACTGGAATTTCCAATCAGGAACATCCATGTCGTGCCCTCATGTTGCCGGTGTGGTCTCTCTTATCAAATCTATGCACCCGGACTGGTCTCCTGCCGCCATTAGATCTGGTCTCATGACTACCGGTAAGTTTTTATACATAATTAAACATAGTAATTTGTCCGTCTTAAAATTGATTATATGAAAAAATTATCCTAGACAAATCTTCGATATCCAAAAGTTAAAATTCAAATGAAACTCTCTCATTTCTCAATAAAAAGAGTATATTCTATCAAGCTATTAGTGTGTGTATATATTTGTGTGTGTATAAAAGAAAAATTATGTATCCGGCAACAAAAACATGTCGACTTCTTAATCGACTAGCTAGACACAGTAGAAAAGTGCTCATCAAATCGAGTGTAGTTATTTACATGGCGTGTCAATGTGCCTAGTCAGTTGATAATTAAGTCGACGTGTTTTTTCAATGGATATAGCATGCATGAATCCATCTTAAATTAACTAAATGCTCTCTTAATTACTTGTAGCCTACACAAGGGACACAACCCATGACACAATTCTAGCTGGTGGATCAATGAAAGTTTCCGATCCATTCGACATTGGCGCGGGTCACATAAACCCCTTAAAAGCAATGGATCCAGGCCTAGTTTATGACATGAAAACCCGCGATTACATTCTCTACCTCTGCAACATTGGCTACACGGATTCTCAAATTCAAACTATGGTGACTAATCCTTCTCCATCTACCATCTGCCCAAAAACCAGGTACAAAATGATGATGAACTACCCGTCACTGATGGTATCGAGTCTCGAATCCACGTTAACAATCAAAAGGAATGTTAGAAACGTGGGTGGCAAGAAGACGGCTATATATTTTGTGATCGTTGTGAGTCCTCCGGATGGGGTGGAGATTCTGGTTTGGCCTAAAATCTTGATATTCTCATGCTTTAAGGAAGAAGAGACATATTATGTGACAATGACACCAACTAAGAAGTCTCGAGGGAGATATGATTTTGGTGAGATAATTTGGTCAGATGGCTTCCACTTTGTTAGATCTCCTCTGGTTGTGTATGTCAACACAACAACCACTACGACTACTGCTACTACTACTACTTATTTTCATTGAGACAAATTAACAAACATCTTATCTTACGGTGTAATTACAACAAAAGCAGTAAAATATGTTTTATGCTGCAGTAATAAATACGTAAAGTTACCTCGTGTAATCTATATATATATATATATATATGCTGCAGAATGCAGATTAGCTAGGGTATGTGTGCGTTTTCTTTTGGTCCTTGTTTCTCCAAATCAATATTTCATAGTCGATCGACCTCTCGATCCTTTTCGATCTGCTCTTCTTCAATTAAATTTCAGCTTCTGGATATCTATATCTATATCTATATATATATATATCATGCGCCTCATTTTCCTGAATTTGTAGTTTATTTGGTTTTAAAATCATTAAACTCCTGAAGAAAAAAAAAATTAACGAGGAATGGTAACCTTATATCCTAATTTGGAACAACAGTTGACACATATAGAATATTTTCTGATCGTGTAGGCAACGGTAGGGATGATAAATTAGTGTAAAACATCTACCGTTGCGTTTGGTTATTATTCCTTAAATAAAAAATAAAAAAAAAATTATATTAAAATTGAATGGTGGTTGGAATGTAATGATTAACTAACTTTATAATTAAAATTGAAAATAAAGAAATGAATGGAATTGATGAAACTCACATTTTCTAAGAAAATAAGCATTCACTTTTCATTATCTCGTTCTCTTTATTTTTAAGAAAAAAATTTAAAATTAAACAACACATTTCCTTTCAATCACTACTCAATTTCAGTATAAAATTTTATTTTATTTTTTTTAAGAAATGAGAACAAAACCCAACAATACGTAGTGTAGCGAATTAATGTCAGAGTTCAATATTCCTTTAATTTCCAACCTATATGTTCAATTAACCTATATATCTATCTATATATATGAGACCGGATTCAGGACTGGACCTGGTTAAGATATTGTAGTAAACCACTTAATTTCTACCATTCAAAATTCAATCAAATAATTTAGATTCATTACCGTCCTCCATTAATAATGGTGGACGTCCATTTTTTGTTTGGCAGACGTCCGCTAATAATACTGCTGGACATTAATAAATTTAAATCGTTGGATAAAATTTTGAATGGTAGAGATTAAGGTGGTTAACTACAATTCCATAGTCAGGTCTAGTCCTGGATCCCCATCATCTCTCTCTCTCTCTCTCTCTCTCTCTCTCTCTCTATATATATATATATATATATATTAGGACCAACCTGACCTTTGACTAAGTCCAAACCTTGTTTCCAGTTGGGCACACGTCGGTGAAAGCAAGTTCACCTGAAACACGAGTAACACGAGGAGTTTGTTTCTTTGTTCCTCTCTCCGATGTTTAAGTTAGTTGAGATTAAGTTGGTAATCTGAATATTAAGTAAGAGAGGGTAAGGTTTACTGGTGTATTTTGAAAGAGGTTTTGCTTCGGTGAGTTTGTATGTTTCCAGAGTTTTGGCTCTCTATTTTTTATTTTTCGAATCCCCATCTCTGTAAGGATGAGGCGGTATTTGTAGAGTTTTCCTTGACCCGCGGCCGATAAAGTAGGCATAGTGCGTCTGCTTTGAGTTGACAGCAGGTATAACGCGCCTCCTTTAAGTTGATAGGGTTGCAGGATTAGGCGGCTGATTGGACATTACTTGGGAACTTATTTTATGGCCTTTGGAGAGCTTGACTTGGACCAGGCATAATCAGGCCCAATCGATGGGATGAATTAGGCCCACTATCTGGGGAAGCCTGGGCCCAAGGCGCATAGTTTAAAAGTCATTGACGGTGATAGTCCGGCCAGACTGAGGTGGGTGCCAGGCCTTTCGGGGGCCGATGGTCGAACTTGAGCCTTCTGGATGCCAAGAGTCGAGACTGATCCTTCTTTAGACGCAATGGGTCGCTGAGCCTTCAGAATGGTCGATCGGATGAGCTACCACGTGGGATGCCACGTTGCCCTAATTAAGGTTAAGGTGAAAACCCTAACCCTAATTTGGGACGATCTCCATCAAAATATATATATTTGGCTAAATTACACATCTGAATATTTAAGTTGTCACGTAATGTTAAAGTACTTACTTAACTTTTAAAAATAACATATATGTCCATCTAATTATATAATTTTAGTCAATTTAACATATTTGTTGACTTTCTGAGCATATGATTTGCATGTGCCATTTAATTAAGAGTAATATTGTGTCCACAATAAAATAAAAGAAAAATGACAATCAAGAAATTTCAAAATAAATTAGAAAATTAAAAAAATCAGAAATTCATTAAATTTAAATAGTTGAAAAATTCATTAAATTCTAGTAGTTAAAAAATTCAATAATTCATAAAATTCATAAAACTAAAAATTCAAAAAAAATTAAAACTTTAAAAATAATTTTTTGATTTTTAATTTTCTGAAATTTTCAATTTTTCTATATTTTAAATTTTTTGAAATTTTTTGAAATATTTAATTTTTTAGTTTTCTAGAATTTTTAACTATCTGAATTTAATGAATTTTTGATTTTTTTTTTTCTGAATTATTTTTTTTATTTTCTGAAATTTCTAATTATCTCTTTCTTTTTAATTTTATTGTGGAGACGATATTACTCTTCAAATGACACATGCAAGTCACATGATCAGTAAGTTAATGAAAATTTTTAATTAACTCAAATTAAGCAATTGAATATACATATATGTTACTTTTAAAAATTAAATGTGTACTTTAACACTGCATGACAACTTATATAGTCAGATGTATAATTTAGCCTATATATTACAGATAATTAACTCATTACAATTCATGTGTCCCACCCAAAAAAAAAAAAACTTATTTTATGACATGCACTTTTAAGGAGCTAGGGAAAATTAAAAACACATACGAACACAAATATAAGAACGATTGATTTTAGACCTAATTAATTCGTTACTTTTAGATCCAATTAATTCCCATACACAAACCACGACGACATCGAAAATGAAAAGAGATTGGGAGGAACCCAAATACGCTTTCTGTCTCATGTTTCAAATTGTATTGCATTTAAGTTAACTAATTATAAAATTAATTATAATTTTTTATAAAATAAAATCGTTAAATTGAATTAAAACAACAAATAAAATAACATTTAAGACAACATACTTAAACTCAATTGGGACTCTGTGTGGACTACTTGTAGGCATAAGTTCTTACTATGTCTGACGGCTGATTTATGAGTTATTTCTCCTTGTTTTTAGTATCAGTTTTTGTTAAAGTTGGCTTTTATATTTTATCTTAGTAGACGATGTTGTGATAAATTTGTGGGTGGAGCTATATCATATTTTAGTTTGTAATTTATATTGGGTAAACTATCAAAAAAATTAACCAACTCTTTATCAACTTCCAGAAATATCAACAAAATCTAAAATTTTTGAAATAACCATTCACGTTAATCAAAATAGTTCATTTTTACACTAAGATTTAATGATTCCTGTAGTTGCAAGGATCATTTTGGTACATTTCAATTGAATTTTCATACTGTTTTAAAGCTAAATTGAATTTTTTGGTGAGCTTCTAGCCGCCGATAATGGCTTCTTGGCCAGATATGAAGAAGATGACATCCGGCCACTGTTTCTTACAGATTTAACCGACGAGAATGATTGATTTGAATGTTTCATCAATCCCTTGCCATCAAATCCCACTTTCCTATCAATTTGTTTGTGTGTGTGTGTGTGTGTGTGTGTGTGTGTGCGTGCGTGCGTGCGCATCTGAGCAAGTCAAAACTTTTTCGGTGAGGCCCGACGTCGACAAGCTTGAGGCTATCGGAATCTGCGCCGAGGAAGATGACCTGAGTTGGAGAAGACAAGATGACCAGGTTAATCGGTCAGGGGTTGACTTGGTCAACTTGGTCAAACTGTTATTTTAATTTATGTTATATTATTATTATTATTATTATTATTATTATTATTATTATTATTATTATTATTATTATTATTATTA
>JAUMHB010057158.1:0-15312 GCA_032359685.1 Pittosporum tobira
ATCTTTCATTAAAGAGGGAACAAAATCACGCACGTGATTTCTCTCAAATGAATATATATATATATATATATATATATATATATATGTCTACTCATTTAGCCTATAATTTACTCGGCAGTTAAAACTCGTTAAAAGTTGTCGGATACAAGTCTTTTTTCCATTCTTGAAATTTTTTATTTCGTAAGATTCTCAAAATCTTTCATAATATTTGTTTAATTAATAAAACAAATCTTTATTTCTCCATAAATTTAAATTTATTATGAGTATTATAAAATTAATAGTTATTTTAAAATTTTATATTATTATCGTAATTGTAAGCTTGATAAAATTTGGTACCATTTACTCTTTAATTTTTTTTTTATTAAATAAAGTGCCGAACACAAAATTTGATAAGGTTAAGATATATTTATATATATATATATACATATTCCGTACGTTTTCTTGAATAGAAAATATATAATAGAGTACTGATACTCGTTAAAATTTAAAAGTGAAAATCGTTTTTCGGTATAATAATTAAGAACTAAGAAAATGGGAGTTCAATAATTATGATAAAATTAAAAAAAATAGGAGAATAATAATATTGAAACTAAGTGATACTATAATTATTATAATTAATTATGATTTATTATTATACTGTATAGTAATTATGATAAAATTATGTAGCCGTGAGAGCGCAGTACGGGGTAACGTTTTTGACAGAGTTTGTGACTTGACTTAAAATAGAAGAATAGGGAAGATGAGTGAGCGAGGGAGTGAAGCGACCACTCAACTAACCAATCAATTTGATTCCATTCTCCAGTAAGCATCCGCCCCCATATTTTTGAATTGGATTGGATTGGATTCATTCCTTCCCCGACCCGACAGTTGGAGAGTGCGGTGTCGGCATCTCCTTGTATAATGGGACCTACCCATAACCCATTCATTCATTTGAATCATCACCATGTCCGCCATTGTCTCTCCCAATGTATGCTCTGATCTGATACACCTCTGAAAATTCTAAATCACGATCACAGAGGAGTTCAAACATGGACTCAAGAACTCGCCTTGACTACGCGCTCTTTCAGCTTACCCCTACCAGAACCAGGTACACTCTAATTCTCTCCTTTTCTTTTGTTTCGTTCTTGACAATTTCTCATCACTTGCTCAAAGTTTCCAACTCTAATTTTCATTGTTGAAGATGTGATCTGGTTATTTTTGCCGGAAAGGCAGGCGAAAAATTAGCTTCCGGGTTGCTGGAACCATTCCTTTCGCATCTCAACTCAGCCAAGCAACAGATTTCCAAAGGCGGTTACTCCAT
Source organism: Pittosporum tobira (assembly GCA_032359685.1). Lineage (NCBI taxonomy): Eukaryota > Viridiplantae > Streptophyta > Magnoliopsida > Apiales > Pittosporaceae > Pittosporum > Pittosporum tobira. The sequence goes on from JAUMHB010057158.1 coordinate 1,301, forward strand.
CACTCTTCAACCTTCCTTCGCTGCTCCTTGGTTCACCAAAGCCGTTTTGGAAAGGTCAACACTAATTAATTTACAATCTGGCTACAAATACTCAATATTCGATTATGATACAAAAATAAATAAATAAATAAATAAATAGACAATATTATGTATGCTAAGCATTCCTAATAATACGACAGGCTTTTTGTAACACACTTTTAACAAAACATTGTCATTTTGTTAAAAATTATGATTGTATCCGGTTATCTCACTATTTATTACTTTAGTTCAATTAAGTTATAAAATTTGACGCCATGGATATACAATAAATATATCCAGATTCCAGGGGGTTCCTACCTTTTCCTCACAAAATTTACTGCACTAAAATTTTTGTGTTCTGAATCTTTTTTGATTTGGTTATTTTCTTATTTTGGATCAGGTTCGTAAGTTTTGTCGGCACGCCTGAAGTTCTTGAGAGATTTGTAACACTCGAGCAAGAGATTGCTCAGATTGAATTTTCTGTTAACTCAAATGGACCCACAGCAGATAAAGAATGTATGTCTTTAACGTCATTTAAAGGTGGATTGCATTCAATCAATTTATAGGACACTGTAATATGACAAATTTAGCTGTGTTACTACTTCTATATGGGAATTTACTCATGTCAAAAAACTGAACTTCATTCAATGTACAAAATAATCTACACTTGCTACTAGGTAAAAGTCTTGTTTTTTCTTTTGATCCATTTCATGTGATGTTTAAATTTCGCACTTGATATCTGACTATCTGCAGTTATATTCTTCTCTCTTTTTTGGGTTGATATGGCAATTGGTTAAGAGATCTTTATTGGGGATCCCTGATGTGCTTATTTGCTTAGTTTAATAGTGTTGAGAGAATTTTCTTATAATTCTTCCTATAATCCCTCCCGTAGTACTTTTATCATTAATTTTTAAGTTTTCTTTGCTCATTAGTAGGAAAGGGAATCCTTTTCCAAACAAAATTTGTGCGAGTATAACTATATTCTGCATTCCAAACTCTAGAATCATAATATACCACATGATTGTTCTCACTTGGAATTAGCAGGGAAAGTATTGCCCACTGATGGAAATACATATATGTCAGCTCCTTCATCTAAGGTATATCATAACTTCTATGTGCGCGAACACACACATTTAAGTATCTAGTATTCCTCTTAAAGCTTACTGATGCACTTTAACATTCCTTGTTCTACTGTATTTTAGTCAAATGGTGATAGTGCTGTCCACGATGATTCCAAGTAAGTTAGCTTTATGCTTGGACTAATTGCAGCTATAGCTTTTACATTCTTTTACAACAACCGTTTACCTTTTATGGTGTACAGGGTTCATCTTCAACGTGTTCTGAAAACTCGGAAAGCTGTACTCCGGAAAGAGCAGGCCATGGCTTATGCACGCTCGTTAGTTGCAGGTTTTGAGATCAACTACATTGACGATCTTATCTCCTTTGCTGATGCGTTTGGAGCTTTACGTTTAAGGTACACTATTCTTCTAATTCAGTATTCAAGTTTGACGGGGACTAACATGGGAAAAAATTTCTTACTAGCATTCTGAATTTGAAATGATTTACTCATTTTATTCATCCATCAAGTTGTTGAGTGAAGTTCCATTACTAAACTTCTTTGTATTCCTTTAATATCTCATGCAATTGAAATTTTGCATTGATGGTCTCAGAATCACAACATATTTTCTGAAGAGCATCATCTTGTCTTCTTAATTCTGATTTCAGCATTATTTTTACTCAGGAAAGCATGCATAAACTTCATGGAATTGTATAATAAAAAGAATGATGACCATGTCTGGAGGGATGAAGTAGCAGCAATGCAGGCGGGCACTCCCTCAGAATTGGCATACTTGGGAACATCTGGAATAATACTTGCTGGTGAAGACAATGGTGCCCTCTCTGGCGGGAATCCAAATGTCTCTATTGATGTATCAGCATCTGAATCAAACATATGTCATGTCAGTTTAGACAAAAATCTAGGTAATGTTTAAAATCTGTGTTTTTATTACCTCTGATCTCTTATAACTAGTGATTGCTAAAATAAATTGGGCTTAAGTAGTATTGGTTTAGGCAATAATCTAGGTATTGTTTAAAATCCGTGTTTTTATTACCTCTGATCTCTTATGACTAATGATTGCGAAAATAAATTGGGCTTCATGGCACAGTTGATAACATGTTGAATTGTCACGATACATTAGTAAAGAGTGAATTCTGGTGTTTGAAACAATATGTGCAGATAGTGGCCTGCCAACATCAACTCAGATGCCATCAGCAAATGCTAAAGCCCAATTGCCGATGTCATGGACAAATCATCTTCCTCAGTATATGCACAATTTTCAGGGGCACACATTCCAACATGTGCACCCATTTCCTGGGTACCATTTTCCTGGCTTGCAGACCCATGGATACTATGGACAGATGCCATGGCCTCCAAACGTGGCAGATGTTAATTTGGATCTTGATGGGGAACTAGGTAGGGGCCAAAATCACAAATCATCTTCCAGGACTAAGGTCAAATCTTCACATCATAAAGCCTTACAATCTTTTGAACAAGAGGGTAACTCTTGTACCAATGACTCTAGTTCTGATAGTGTTTCAGATGAGTATGAGAAGCATGGAAAAAGGTATGCTTCAAGAAATAAGATTCGTACAAATAAGCATGGTAATAAGTCCTCAAGAAAGGTCGTGATTCGCAATATAAATTACATCACTGCAATGAAAGATGGAGAAAGGGGCGTTTCTTCAAGTTCATCCGATGAGGATGAATTTGTCAATGGAGATTCCCTTAAGCACCAGGTAGAGGAAGCTGTTGGTTCATTGGAGAGATGCCATAAATCAAGCCCTCAACGGAGTAAACACGAGAAGGTAATTAAGAAAGTTTCTGAAGGGGAAAAAAGCAATGAGAATTGGGACATCTTCCAGAATCTTATAATGAAGGATTCTGATACTGGGTCTAATGCTATAAATTCTCAGTCTGTACAGGAAGAACTACCATTTTCATTTGGAATGGAGTCTCGGGAAACTTTAAAGCATCGTGATAGTTCAAATGATTCTTTCATTGTCGCTGAGAAGTATAGCAATGAGAGTAAAGTCTGCGTTGAAAACTTTGGAGATAGGGAAAATGTCTCCCGAGTTATTAAGAGAGATAGCACATATGAGGAGCTTTTACTTTCACAAAGAATTGAAGGCTCAGAAAATTTTTCAAGGGTTGCTTTTTCTGATGGCTCCGCTGAATATTCCCTCATCAAGAGCCACCATGGAGGTCGGTTCATCGGCAACCAAGTGGAGAACTCATCGAACCGGGATGAAAGCATTGACCAGAATACTTTTGATTATGCAGAATCTTTTGACAAAGAACATACCCAGTCTGAGAAAAACAAGAAAGATGTTTTTGATGATGATTCTTTCATGGTTCAATCTACGGAAAACTCGACTAATTGTCAACTGAGGACAGACATGTTCATGGTTTCAGATATCGTGGGATCTACCAAACCGAATGAAAGCAGATCAAATTATTTACGAGAGAGGGTTGAAGCTGCTAGTATGAATGAGCCAGACGATCTTTATATGGTACTTGGGCGGGACACAGTATCTGAGCAACCTATGGCACCTTGGAATCCTGAAATGGATTATGGAAATCATAATTCATTGCCTGAAGGTATTAAAAAGCACACTAATGATGAACCAAATGATCCTTTTGACGCTAAGCTGCCATCTCATGGTAAGAAAACCATAAGTAGAACTAATGGAGCTCCTGAGAGAACACTTTCAAGTAAAGAAGCAAGACCCAAGGCTTCAGTTGGCTCTCTCAGAAGGAACAGTTCTGAGATTATTTCAAGAAGCAAAAAACTTCCTGGAAGCAGAACCATTGTCCAGAAGACCAAATCTGAGCTGGTACTTAACTCATTTAATTATTGCTTGGACATTGCATGCCAATCGGAATCATTTAATTTTCTTTTCCATACCATTATAAAATCTCTCCAATATATCTAGTTGAAATGATCATGTTATTGCATTATCAGAATATGTATCTGTTTCAGAGAATCTTATGATATTTTTTACCTACTCTATTTCCTTTTTCTTGTTGCCATTTTCACAGGAAGAAGAGAAAAGAAGGAAAATGGAGGAATTACTGATTCAACGTCAAAAGAGAATTTCTGAAAGAAGTGCCACTAGTGGTAATACTCCAGCGTCGTCCAAGGGAATCTCAAAAGAGAGCAAAACAACCATAAACTCCATGAAGAACGAGAAGCTGAAAATCCAGGCCTCCACCACTAACACGAACAAATTACAGAAGCCAATCCTTAGGAGTTCCACCATCCATCACCTTGCTGCTACACATGTAACTCGTAATTTCTCACAGATTGAACTTAAACAGAGCCAACCTCAAAGTGAAACCACGAAAGGTAATGGTGGTGAGGTTCCTACTTTGTTACATAAGAAAGCTGGAGCCGAGGACAAGAAAATTAATAACAGGTTGAAACCTTCAGTTAAAAAGAAAGGTCAGAAAACATCAAATGGTCTACCTAATTCTGTATCTGACACCGTCGTTAATAATGAGTCAAGAACAGATTGCATGGCAGCATTGCTAATAGAAACCAGCACTTCGCATGTAACTCAACCCTCTAATGGCAATCATGACTTTGATAGCGTCAAAAAGAATGTTGATATTATTGCGCTGGCCAATTCTTCTGAAGGGAACAGCTGCAATGGAATTTCATCTAATGGAAATTTATTTGCGCAAACTGGAAGTCAGTTTGCACAGACGGACCACTTGAAAGGTGAAAATAAGACTATATCTGATACACTTCAAGTTCTTCATGAGGAGACAAAAGTTTCTAGTGGTTCTGGTCAATTAGTCCGTGATACGACTATAGATTCACTGCACAGAGCATCTAGCAAAGGCAAGATTTCTTTCTCACCTGAAATTTCGGTGATCGAATCCTCTACTCCACCACCAGAAAACCAAATGAGTCCAGAACCACTTCACTCTAGGAAAAAATGGGGCAATGGTGAAAATGCTCCTAAAGCTACGAAAGGGTTCAGAAAGCTTTTATTGTTTGGTCTGAGAAGTTGAATTGCTAGATTACCCAATATGCTTTCTCCATTTTATAAGTTCATGATTTGGAAGATATTGTGGACCTGTTGTTTGAAATTTGAATTGCTTGGTTTTTCAGTAGATGTAAGCCATGCGACTGCAAAATTGAAGAGCATGGTCTGGCATTATAAGGCTTTGGGTGCTGCTAATGCCATATTCAGCGTGGATCTGTAACTGTATCAATTACCACAGATGATAGATATACACCTACAAAAAGAATAATCTCTGAGGCTATGAACTGTTAATCCTATTGTTTTTTCTCCATGTATCTGAGTTGGTAATGTTAATAACACTTGTGATGTCGTTTGTATCGTTGTAATTTTATTTGAAATTATGTTGTATAGATAATGATTCTTTTTTATTTTTTGTAATATAGTTTGTCTTTGCAAGTGTTTGGGCAATGCAGTGCCTTGTTTTATTAACATCTTCTGGGGTTCTTACAGCTACTGTCCCCCATTATAGAAATCTTTTACTGAATCTGAAGACTCTTCATTAAACATCTGTACTACTGTTAACATCATGCGTACCGTCATAACATCTACTTTGTTACAGGAGAGATTTCATTTTTGAAATGCATATTGAATCTGCATGCTACTCTATTATTTATTTATTTTATTTATTAATTTTGATCAGATTTTGCACTGAGCAGCACGATTCAGCCTCTGCAACTCTTTTCTTTTGGATGGGAACAATCTGTTCAAAAGGAAAATGCAACAACAGAGGCACATAGAGAAGATTTGGTGAACTTCATGCAGGTAAATTTTTTGTTATAAAGTAACAGACAAGTACTATCAACATATCACTAGACGTTAGAAGGACCATCGGAAATTTTTTTCTTCGCACCCAGTTAATAAAAAAACTAAAAAACAGAAAAATAAAACGATAAATTAAAAGAAATTCAGAGAAATATTCAAAACCAACAATCAATTTGGAGACACGACCTAAACACTACATTCTATGTCTAATACTACCGCGACATCCACTTTCCAAGCACTCCGCTATTTGATTGTTTCTGCGTAATATCTTTCTTGAGGGTGAACTTCGCAACTAAGTCATCATATTCCGGAAGCTTTGGGTGGACATGGCTTAAGCAGGGCCCTGAATCATTTTCTATCTCCTGAATTTCAGTCACTATTTCTCCTTCATAGTTAAAATTCTGCAAAGGCTGACTCTTGCTATCTGAGCTCATTTTGTTCTGACCAAGTGATGATCTGTCACAAGTCGCATCTCGTCTCGTATCTGAAAACATTTCTGTGTCATAAGTACCCTTAGAGTCCAAAGTTCCTGCCCTCGAGTGCAAAGCAGTGAAATGAGTAGTCTTGTTGTTCCAAGTGAAATGATTAGTCTTGTTGTTCCGTGTTTGAACTGTAGCTGCATTGACTGCTGTTGACCTAGTAGATGCAAATGTACTATGGGATTCACCAAAAGAACCGAACCAAGAACTAACCAATTTCTTGCAAGCTGATAAAGAAAATCTTGCACTAACCCTCCACAGCAGATTTGAAACTTGTATCTTATTAATAACTTTCTTCTCTTGATCAATAGCCAAATCCAAAACTGTATCTTTCTTCTTGAACTTGCGTTTCTTCCGGGAAACCACTGCCAGCTGCAAAGCAAAAGATACATATATATATAGAGTTGATAACTTTTAAGCTATGTTCGTGAGTTTGGACCAAAAAACGAATATAAAGTTCAAATTTTAAATGTAAGATTACCATTTCATCATTTTATTAATGTTTTGTTGTGTTTTTATGAGCAAGTGACTAGATACCCCAAAAGAACCTTACCTTTTGGCATTCAGCTGGTGCAAGGTTTTGGTCACTAATTTGAAGGGTTCCCAAGCCAAGAGTACCATGTTTCGCTATTTCATTTGTCAATTGCATCTTTATGTCATCCGGAACCCTACGCTTTACACGTAGATTATGCCTTAATTGAGGATTGACATTGTTTCCAGGTAATAGGTCAATACAAAGACTTTCAAAGTCTGGACCATAATGTTCTTTGAACAGATTTCGCATCTCATGTAGCTCTGGAATATCCCCACATCTCGAGGCAGCATATATCACACCTGACAACGCTTCGACAACATCACTTGACAGGTCACTGCATTCAAATCCATAAACCAAACCATAATATTATTAGCCACTAAAATCATTTGTATCATAATAATTACTTGGTCTGCAGAAAAAATTCAACTTCTGCGAAATTTATTTACCTGTGCCTGCTGATGTCACCAAGATTTGTGCTGATGCAATCGCAATATTGCTCGAGTTGGCCGTATGCCGAGAGCATGCACCGGTCCTTGTATAGTTGATCAACCTAAATTTACAAGTACATATATCAAAGGCTAAATTGTATATTTGACAATTTAAGTTGTCACTCAGTATTAATGTGCCCACTTAATTTTCGAAAATGACACGTTTGTCCACGTAACTTGTTAATTTGAGTCAATTCTTAGTTTTTGTTGATTTTTTGTCCTAAACAGTCATGTAAGTGACATGTACAGTATTTTTAAAGAATAAAACGGACACAAAAATAATACACAACCCTCCCAAAAAATAAAAAAATCATTTGAGGAATAATATGTAATATTGTTGTGCCTATTTTACCTTTAAAAATAATTCACATGTCACTCATATGAATGTTTCAGGATAAAAAATTAACAAAAACTAACAATTGACTCAAATTAGTAAGTTGAACGGATAGATGTGTCCCTTTTAAAAATTAAGTGATGAGATTGACATTGCATAACAATTTAAATGATCAAAAATGCAATTTAGCTTATATCAAACTAAGGTGTATATTTGTGTGTAGAAGGAAAGTACGTCCCGACTGCTGCATTACAGTTTGTATTTTGTGCACCACATGTTTCAATGCACAACATTCAATGTACTACATGCAATACTATTTTAGCAGTAATGTACTTCCTCCGTATATTTTTACAGTTGAAGAGAGAAGAGAACAATATAAAATTTTGATAGATTTAGTAAAATACATGGAATGACTATCTTAAAAGAATAAAGAAGAAGCAAACCCTAGACAGAGCAATCTCGCTTCGACCTCTTTGGTGGAGTTTAGCAATATCACAACATAATTGTCTTATGATGGCATTTGTTCGGCTCTTCTTCATCATCAGGCGGATCTTGAGTTGCTTAATCAAACTTTTACTGCATATATATATATATATATATATATACACACACACACACACACATTGTCATACACAAAACTAACTGATTATACACTATTAGCAGCCTCTACGTACCAGTATGATATATTAAAGTTTTGTCCAAAGTATTCTAAGCATACGGTTTGTGAGTTGCTTAATCAAACTTTTACTGCATATATATATATATATATATATATATACACACACATATTGTCATACACAAAACTAACTGATTATACACTATTAGCAGCCTCTACGTACCAGTATGATATATTAAAGTTTTGTCCAAAGTATTCTAAGCATACGGTTTGTTTTTTGGATGAAAAATGTTGATTAACATAAATATATTGATGGATATAATGATATTTTTGAAGTTAGAAGAGCGATTTTGAAAAAACACTATAAATTAGAGGATTAGATAATTAAAAATCAGACTCTTATTTGAATAAAATCAAGTGTGGTCTACTGAAAATGAATAAAAATGGAGAATTTAATAATTAATATATATTGGGTAGAGAAACATAAATCGTTACCACTTGATAGCTTTTCTCCACCTCGAGCCGTTCATCTTTGCAGCCACAACATGGAAAACGTCAAGCCCCATTGCTTTATCTGATCCTTTTTCTAGTATACATATAATATTAGTAATTAGGTCGGGGGGTGGGGGTGTATATATTAGGTCGGTGGATGTCGAATGAAGAAGAAATTAAAGGAGGAGATGGAGGTTTATTAAGACGAGAAAGTTTTTTTTTTTAAAATAAAAATTTGGTGGATTATAGAAGTGATTTATTACGTCTGCATTAAGAAAAATAATTTGTAGCATGGACTTACCATATTAGAAAAATAATTTCTACACGCCATTAATTATTTATTTACTTTCTATTATTGGTTATTTTTATTTCCATATTGGATACAGAAGATTGCCACTAATTGATTGGCTAACTTTAGGTAATTAAGTTAATATTCAAATAACAAAGATTTATCCTACAATTGATTTGTTAATTTTAAAATATGAAAAATTTTAGTCAACACAAAAGGAAATAACTACGCTGAAATAAACAAAGAGAATGTGAACAATGCTATAAATCAGTGTGATTTATTGATTTGCTAGTTTTGCAAATATGAAATTGCAAAATTTTAGCACAAAAAGGAAAATTGTTTTGTTGATTTTATTAATTTTGTTGTGTTTACACTATAATATACAAAGTAATAATATTTAAACTAAACCTCCTCAAGTTCTTTAATTGCGTCTACACCAATATCTTGATATGAAATTAAAAAAAAAAAATTTGACTTTTTTCTACCCGTAAAAAAGAAGTTAAACTGGAGCTCAAAGTTCAGGAAATAAATCTCTTCAACGGTTTTATATCTTGTGTATTAAAGATGTAACTTGTACAGTTGGACTTCTAAGTACAAGTTATTATGCACAAGGTTTGGAAATGCAGACTAGGAGTTTAACATTCATTTTAAGTTATTAAACTCAAGTAGGGGTCTGGTCGGTCACCTTTCAGGGCCGGGATTGATAAGTGGAAGTCATAAAAAAGGGGATCTTTCTCTTCGCACCTCAGATCAAGAAGGAGGGTATCTTGTTAAACTGAACTAAACATTTGAGTTTAACATCTTGTCCTTTCGAATTATCCAAAAAAAATAAATAAACAAATTGTTGTTGACAACTTGATGGATTTAAATGCTCTCAATCATGTCTCACGGTGACATTTTTTTTATTGTTGATGTGTTGTTATATAGTATTAAATTTTTAATTTCACATCAAATAATTAATGTGAGATAAAAACTTATATGATGTTTTAACGTTTATCTTTTAAAATGCAGAATGCATGTTTAAAATTATTTTTTTTTTGTCCTACAATTTTTTGATAACACTTTTCTTCTTGACACTATCTCATAATTTTTGTAATATTTTCATTTAAGAAAAATCAAACTAAAATAAAATACTCAATTTTCCCCTAACTTTTAAAATTTAAAAAAAAAACAGACTCAGAATCATTATTACTGCGCCTACTTTTTTTTTTCCGACATAAAATATGTTTTCTCACTAACTAGCTAGAAAGTTACAAAAATAATCTTAACAATTAACACATAATCAATATTTTTCTTAATACGTGTCAAAAATTCAATTTACAAAAATTATAAGACGGAAAGAGTGTATGATTAAATGTTATTTAAGTCAAACAGAAAATTACATACTTATTAAATATAGGGGATTATAGCACACAGTTATGCAAACCGCTAGTCACATGACACTGGCTGTGTAAGTCATCTTGTTGAGTAGCGTGCCATGCAACGTGATTCATATCTAACAACTGAACCTTATTATGTCACACACATATATATATATATATATATACAGACACACACACACATATACCATAAAATATGTGCATGCAGGCTAGTTGAACAATTTGTCCATAATTGTTTATTTAATTATTTTCTCTGTTGATTTTGATGGAAAGCGTACTTAATTGGGAATGAAAGGTACAGTATGAATTCAAAAAAAAAAAAAAAGAAAGAAAAGGCAGTTAGATTTTTATAGGAACCTTTCAAACACACGTACAAAAAAAAAATTTAAAAATAACGATAATGAAATAATAATACCAAATCTTCTTATTCAGAACCGTGATTTGATAAGATCAAAAAGTCAGCCCATTATAACATCATCTTCCATCAGTTAAACCGGCCCTTTTCTACTCGTCTTCGTGCCCTAATTTTCTTGTATTTAAAGTCTTTTGGTTCCCCCTTGAGTTCCAGACATGCACTGTTAGCAGTTTGTTCATCAAATATGGATGCTTCTGAGGTATCAAACCCAAGAAGTTCCGGGATAAGAAAGGGCAAGAACGCTGCCTTCTCATCAAAAAGGACGAAAATGCCAAGCCCACAAAATCATATTTTAGATGAAAACTATGCTCAAATTCAACTTTCTCGTCATCCTTCACCACCTGTTTTTCCATTTTCGCTCTTTGACGAGTCTCAACCTACTATAAATCTCCAAGGTTTTTACCCAAACTTTTTACCATTGCAAAATCAACCGATGATTTCTTCCTCCGAGTCTAGTTTTTACCCTCAGAATCATCCGCCTCTCCAGTTTTCAGGCAATGTGCATAATTCTAGCTCTCTTACTATTTCTACCTCCACCACCAAGTTATACAGAGGGGTGAGGCAACGGCACCGGGGCAAATGGGTGGCAGAGATTCGTCTCCCTCGGAAGAGGGCTAGACTCTGGCTAGGCACATTTGATAGCGCAGAAGCAGCTGCTTTGGCCTATGATCGCGAAGCCTTCAGATTGAAAGGACAGAATGCTCAACTCAATTTCCCACATCTCTTCGGTGGCGTGCCAGCAACTTCAAGTTCATCTTTCTTACCTTCATCTTCTGCCGTAGACGTAATCAGCCCTCCACCTCACGAGAACCAGCAGCATGACAATAATCATATGGAAATTCAAAATAGGAATGGTGATCCGGGTAAGTCGAAATTTGATGGAAACTCCATTGGAGCAAGGGAGAGTCCATTAGAGGTGTCTGAGCCATTATGGGACACTATGGTAGATGATGGTTGGTTAGATGCACCGCAAAGCGGCTGGAGTCGTGGTAGTTGCTTAACTTTGGATGACATTTACTCCATTGACAATGAATTCTCAAAACTCATGTAACCTTCAATTTTCTGTTTGTATTCTGCCTACCTTTTTCTTTTCTCCTGTATTTTTTTAATATAATAACTTATTTGAGATTCAAATCGAGGCTAATTGAGTTGAATAATTATCATAATAAAATTGGGACATAAATGAAAATTAATTAAACAAAAGTATTTAGGCATTTCATTAATTAGTCAATGACTATAGTTAATCAAATTTAAGCCGAGAGTTTTATAAAACTTGTTAATACTAACTAAAATTTGGACGACTTAGGCCTTATTTATCACAAATTATTTAATCTAACTTATAACTTGTTTTTAAAATTAAATTGTTTTAAAAATATTTCTTTCAATTTATTTTAAGTAAATTATAAATTGAGAATAAATGCTGCTTTTATGAATTATAATTTATTTAAATAAATAAATAAATTTTAAACTTTTTTTAAATTTTTTTTGTTTTCCATCTATGTCTAGGGTTTTCATTTGCTCCGACTAATCCGATTCGAGCATGGTCGGACCCACGGGTTGTGTGAAAAAACTCTTCTAACATATCTGTTCTATCCAAAACTCGAACTCGAAACTTTTGATAAAACAATTGATTCATTTTCATCAGTGTCAAACTATATTGATAACTATTTTTAAATAAAGTATAACAAAGAAGACCTTTGCATCTTTCTGACGTGTTTCTTATTCGTGCTTTAGAAAAGTATTCGGCATCAAAGGAGGCCCAAAAAGGAAAGAGGAACAGGCCTCAAGGCTTAATATGCCACCAGTCCAAATAGCCGTCTGGATTGGCTTTGACCTCTGGGCCTACAAACAAAATAGGCATATAAAGGTTATAGTCCTGTTACCCTAAATTTTTTATGTTCAACTTAAAGCAATAATCATCAACCACATGCATACGGTACGTGGTTTTAGTGAACCTTGTAAGAAATTTTTAACTTCAACGATAAAAGATCAAAATGCCAATTCACTTAAATATATAATAAAAAGTTTACATTAATTTTAAATGTGAACATGAATGTGGCCCAATCATTGTCATTTTGCCACTTTTTTAAAGTTGTTTACCACATCCGACAAAAAAAGTCAAGTCAACTAGTTATGACAACCATAACAATATTATTCTAGTATATATATAGTTTGCGAAATTTCAAAACTTTTTAAAAATTCTCCCGTGGTATATATACTTAAGCCATAATGGCCTCAAATTTCAGTCCAATGGGCTGCGACAGGATCTCCGTGCAAGCTAGTAAACAGGTGATGGGCTTTTTGTTAGGTGGCTTGATGTCAGTTTAAAGAATGAAAAAAGAGGATAACATATATATTTACTTTACAAGATGGTGTGTGTGCTTTTTTTAATTTTTTTAAAAATTATTATTATTATTTATACGTTAGTGTCCAACTCTAACAATTGATCTCGAAAAACTTATGAAATACAACATACATATATACTCTCTCTCTCACACATAATAACTATAAACTCTTTTTCATATTTTAAAACATTTATTAACGCTTTCAGAACTCGAACATTTAAATTCTTAATTATGAAATGGATTTTGGTATCAACATAACTGCAACTCGTTAGTGAAAGCAACAATAGTTAGTGTATGTTTGGTATTCCAAGTTTGTTAAAGTTGGAAATTTTTCTGACTCAAAATTTACAAAAGGTTTTGTTTGGTGCATTGAAGTTGCGGTCATCTGCAATTGGGCCCGCAAGATTTTACCCTGTTTACTTGTTGAGTCAATTTTAATAATTTGTTAAAATTGACTCACCATTGTCTCACCGTTTTTATTTTTAATTTTTTTTAACAGTTTTCTTCTTTCTAATTATATCATATTTAAAATTATTTATTCTCTTTATATTTATAATTTATAGTAACACTTGTTATTATATTATTATTCTTCCACATATAATTTTGTTCTATCTTTTTAAGTTTAAATATTATAATATTTTGATATAAAATTTAAAATCTCTTCTTACATAATATTTTTATGTATTAAATATATTTGTAAGAACCCAATATTTTAACTTTATAAATATGATATTTTGAGGTACTAAATAAAATTATTGGTTTTCGACAA
>JAUMHB010057169.1:0-15311 GCA_032359685.1 Pittosporum tobira
TAAAGGCACGTATGCTGACATGTTCAGTAATGATATTCTAATGACCGTTTAAAGACTGGAGAATTTAGACATTCATAACTGCTTTATTTTGTGCTTACCTTTTTATGCAATTACATTTAAACAATATTTCGTATGTCTATATTCTCATTCACACTCAATTTACTGACTTATAATGCTAAGGATATTTTTATTTATTTCAATTATCCTTAATCATAAACAGATTTGGGGCTGATAACAGAATTCCCTTAATCCATTTTGATCATAGCCTAATCAGCAATTAGGAAGCTAAGGCATTCAATATGAGTGATGAACGTCTACTGATTGAAAATTGACAATATGTATTTTTCATACGGGAAAAATATGATGAAATACAATAATAAATACTCACCTAATACACAACATATTAAAATATATAACAAAAAAGAGAGAAATTCATACCAAATTGACTACCAATTTCTTCAGAAACGTTTACATATCTAGTACTCTGTACACATATTAGAGAATAGTTAGTAGACAACGAAGGAAGAAGAGAAGGAGATGGAGACCTACCATTAGAGAAAGAAAGAGCCGCTGGTTTTACTCCTGACGTAGGGTTTTGATGGAATTATATTATTTTTTGTCTTTAACGGGAATCGAAGATGGGTCTCAATCTATGCTCGATGCTTTCAAATTAAAAAAGTATTTTTTTTTTTTGTATTTTTATTTGTTTACTACCAAAATAAATTTTGCTTTTATATTTATAAAACAAAAATAGTTACCAAACAATGTTTTCTGTTATTATTTCCAAAAAATTAAAAGCAAAAAAATAAAAATAATTACCAAACGGATTATAAGCTTTTGGATTTAATTAAGAAAGCTTAACACAAAAGACATTAAGAATTTGCTGGATTTATTGTCTGGAATTATTCATCTCAACCGTTAACAACACAATTTAAAACTTCAAATTTCCATTGTTATAATAAATTTATGAGATATGATTTCATGGTATCAAAGTAAACTTCCATGCAAGGTGAAAAGATCGTAACGTCAATAGAATCCACAGTTCATAATCCATTATATAATTTTAAATATCTTCAAATGATCAAGTACGCTAAAATATAATTTATGAAATGTCAACTATATAATAGCGTATCGAAGGAAATGGGATCCACCGTCTTACGAAAAATGATTTTAATCCTCGTTTAGTTTTTTTTTTTTTTTTGGTAAGAAGTCCATAATTTTAATTTAACTTTGCTATATTTTTTAGTGAAAAAAGTTTAA
This sequence comes from Pittosporum tobira, assembly GCA_032359685.1. Classification (NCBI taxonomy): domain Eukaryota; kingdom Viridiplantae; phylum Streptophyta; class Magnoliopsida; order Apiales; family Pittosporaceae; genus Pittosporum; species Pittosporum tobira. The sequence continues at coordinate 1,261 of JAUMHB010057169.1, forward strand.
GTATTCTTCTAAAACTAAACTATTTGAACAAGTGAAATGGTATTCTAAAAAATAGCTGCCAGTTAGATAAGTCGATTTCTTTTATGAAACCTTTTAAAATCAATTGTCCCAAAAAAAAAAAAAAAACATAAACATAAACAAACCTATAAAAAAATCTAAAAGCATGGACACTCCGCAGTAATGTACACTGTAAAGGCGCTCGAGCCAGCCAAACATGTACGCTGTAGCTCCGCCCTTCCATTCTCTCTCCTCCTTCGACCCTAAAATCAGTCACCACGTCTCCTCCCTTACTTCCACCACTACCGCTACCAGATTCAACCATTATCCGGTACTACAGCTCTTCCTCTCTCTCCCTACAATTTCTTCAGTGTTTGGCTAACTAATCGTGTTTAATTTAATTGGTGATGCTGCAGAATTTGAGGTTCAGGTCCCGTCGTAATCATCAATTTGGGCTTGCGAGGTGTTCTCAAGCTTCAATTTCAGCTGAAGTCCAAGGTATTTCAGTAATTCATGTATATACTTATTTCAGTAATCAGCAAATTGGGTATGTTTGACAAAACTGAATGAAAAATTCTGAATGCTTAAATATTCTTGATGAACTGAATGAAATAGAATTTTATCTGAAAATTAAACACTGAATAGAAAAGTTGCTTGATAATTGATATCTGAATGATTATGTTTTACTATTTTAACCCTTTAGGCTGTTTTAAATCGAATTGTTCATATGTTTTACTATATTTCTTTCAACTGAAAAAGGGTAAGGAGTCATATGTTATTTTGTAACTAATAATATTTCTTAAATAATTTATAATTTTTACAATTACATTAGTTATAATCAAAATAAATTCATGTACATATAGATTAGTTTTTATAAATAAATAATACTGAAATAATTCCTGAAGAAATCCCTGTAAATATAAGGCCAGTCTAAAAATAAAAAGAAACCATAAAAATCACAATGGAAATTGATGCATCATGTATTCCAATTTTATTCAAAATCTCCTCGACCTAGCTCCACTTTGCATGGTAATAGAAAATATATTTCTATATATGGGTCCAGGTCCACAGCTAGAGTTGGTTGTGGACCTGTAGCTGGCCAACCGATCTTGGCCATTCAAAACAAGATTCAACGGCTGTCATTCTTTGAGATTTTGTTATACAAGCAAAATAATTGCAGACCGTAGCGTTAATAACCGCGGATCTGGACAATTACTCAAATGCCCTTGAATGAGGTTTTGTTTCACATGGTCTACAATTATTAACCGTGGACAGTCCACAGTTAATAACTGCGGATTGTGTTTTTTCTTTCAGCATTAGTCCATAGTTATTAACTATGGACTATGAAAAGCCATATCCCCGACCTAGCAGCCTGGACTAACTTAATGCAGAAGTTAGCAGAATTCTTAATTTCAGTTACCTAGACACGAATGCTTTCAAGTACTTTAATCTTTACCTTAAAAGTTAAAGAAAGTATTCCATTTGTCTCATATTAAATGCAATAATTTTTAATAATTATGTGATACAATTTTTACGATATATAAAAAATATATTAAAATATTTATTTTTTACAAAAAATTCTTTTTAATATACTCATATTATATTTTTAAATACAATTAAAATATTATTCTAATATATTTTTTATACATCTTAAAATTCGTAATATGTAACTGTTAAAAGTTTTGCTTTTGTAGGCTTAGTCTGCAGTTATTAACTTCAGGGTGTGTTGCATTGGCCTAGTCCGCAGTTATTAACTGTGGACTATCTGTGATTATTAATTGCGGACTGTGTGAAGCAAAATCTTATTCAAGGGCATTTGGGTAATTGCCCATTCTGCGGTTATTTTTGCTTGTACAACAAAATCTTAAAGAAGGTCAGCCATTGGATCTTGTTTTGAATGGCCGAGATTGGTTGGCCAGCCACAGGTCCACTGCCAACTCTAGTTGTGGACCTCCTATATATAAATATATATGTTCATGCACTTGCACCAATCTATTATATATATCATGTTTAGGAGGTTATTTCAGTTAGAAAGACATTCAGAGATTGATCTTACCGAAAAAGCAAGCTACGAGTTGCTTACCAAAAAAGGTATTTTGTTTCAATTAATATTGTTTGATAACAAACTATTAGTTTATTACCATGGATGTAGCTTACCGAAAAATATAAACCCTTATTAAGTGGCTGTTAAGGGTTATCAAACACCCTCTTAGATAATATAATTCAAAATCGATATTACTATTGATTCTAAAATTAGAGATAAATAGAGTCCATTTGTGTTTGTGTTAAAGTCTCCTCTCGAGTTATCAGCAGAGTAGTGGCAAACAAAGCATTTGTACAATTAATTTTAATATAAAGGACAAAATGTTCTCTTTCACCATCCTTATCCCATGTCCTGAGCTTGACTACATCTTCATCCATGAATGAGACTTCACCCATATGTGCACGAGACTTTCACGGAGAGAAAATGAGTTGTAGAATGAGAGAATCCGAGCGAACAAGGTGCACAGAAAGCCAACATTATGAGCCTGTTGATGTTTCCGATATTTATTATTACGGTGGACGAGACAGGTTCCACCTTTCTTTTTCCCTGGCAGCACAAGATGCCGTTACACCATACATGGTAGGCGAAAGACCAAGCACAAATCTTGATGGGGTTATATACTCTGACACTTACTGAACTAAAGGTCAAGTTACAAAACCATCATCGGACTAAAAAAAGTTATAAGCAACTCACTAAACTGTATTTTTGTTACAAAAAATGTAAAAACCGTCAAATTCGTTAACTTCATTAACGGAAATCCTACATGGACTATTTACTTGGCATATATGATGACATGGCTTGAACCAAATTTGACCCATACATAACTAATCTAAATCTTTTATCTTGTATCACGATTCCTTTAATTTCTTTTCTTCTTCCATCTGATATGTTATGTTACACCACTTCCACCAACAATTCTTCTTCGACAATCTTTAGCCATGTGCCCATAGTCCCCACCTGAACCTCCTCCTCCTACACCACCATAGCCATTTGAGTAGTCTCTAGCAAAGTGCCCATAACCACGGGAGTTAAAACAAGGGCCATCGCGATTGTAGCCTCACCGAAACTTCCTATTGCGGCCCTTGGAGAGTGCGGTTAGCAGCCAATTTGATGTCGGAATAAGGAACAAAGAGATCCTCCTCGCCGCCGTCATCCATTCGCGTCGTTGAAGTGAACCACCACTCCCTGAGATCTTAAATTCTCCTCCGCCATTGATTGATCCACAATCCTATTATATGTATCTAAAGATGAGCCTAAATCCTAATTTATGTATCTATTTAGTCTCTGCTGTTACAGGTCAATATCGCTACCTCACCATTTATCAGGTCTCCCTAACAAAATCAAAAATAATTATCTTATATTTTAAAATTAAAAATTAAAAATTAAAGATAATTATTGTTTTATTATATTCTAAAATTAAACATAATTTTTTATATTGATACCATAAAATTATGATATTTCAAATTATTCAATTATATTTTTCTCTTTGAATTGAAATTAATATAAAATATAAATACTTATTTATTATTTTGTAACATATTTGCTTTCTATTTTAATTAAATGATTTATTTTTTCCTCTTTATATTTTGAATTTTTTTATATTTTCACATAAACTGTTCACATTATGAAATATTTGAAAATATAAAAATATTTTTTATTTTCAATTTATAATAGTTTTTTAAGAAAATAATTATTTTAATTGAACTACTTTAATATTAAAATCTTATAACTTTTTTATTTGACATGCCACATAAGCATATGTGTTATAAGTATAAATTTTCTCTCTTATGTTGTAGTACATGTGGTTGAAGTTGGACAAGTCACAACTTTCTCTCTCATATGTGGAGTCACATGTGGCAAGACTGTTAAAAGTCAACTTAATTTAACGGAAATTGTAACAGAGTGTAAAAAAATTTAAAGTTCAGTGTGGTGTTTGTAACTTTTTTTAGTTCAGTGATGAATTTGTAACTTGACTCATAGTTTGGTGAGTATCAGAGCATTTAACCCAATCTTGATGATTAAAAGTTTTGGTATTTCGACATGTGGATTCACTGCCGAAAAGCCAAGAACTCGCACATAAATTTTGACATGTGATTCATCTAAATTCGTATCTAACATTAAATTTTGGGATTTCACACTTCACTTTAAAAAGTCAAGTATATTTCTAAGTTTGGATGTAGTATTATGAATTAATAATACACTCTGTTTCTCTCCCTTTTTTCCATTTCATTGAGACGTATTATTGCAAAGGCTAATGAGGGAAATCATATAATTGTACAAATATGTATTTGATCTTTCTTCTTGGAGAGCTTGATTTAATTTCCATGTAGTACCTTAGAGAGTTTGCGATGGATGTTAACAAAATAAATGACTAGGTATTATACCTTATATACCATGAGAAATTTGAAAAACTATACTATTATGTAGTACTCCCCCTTTTCTTTTCTTGTCCCAGAGAAAAAGTCCCTTTCTAAGGAGCATGATGTTCTGAGCTTGCAGTTACTGACGAGTAGTTAAACCTAGTTGTCATTTAATATCAGACATTGTTCTATAATAGGAACTAGGAAGTTTTATTGGAGATCAACAACTTCTATTAAAATTCATTGCTTTTTAAACTGGCACTCTCATATATCAGTGAGTTTATAATATATGATCCTCAGTCTTTTGATAGGAGTTATACTTAAAAACTAGAAGAAAAAAAATAGTACTTCTCATCTTGGAAAGAGGATAATCTGTACAAGATTCAAACATAATGTGTGTTGTTATCCATGACCTTTTCTTCGGTATTGTAACTGCATTCTTTATATTTGTTAGTCCCTTCAATTTCTAGTCTATCAGAAGGTCTATCAATTGTTTACAACTCTTGGAATTTCCTTTAATCTTACAGGTGTATAACTGTTCTACTTGGGTTTTAATGGACTTAAATTAAACATTTGGTTTTTTTTTTTCTTCCTAATATGTATTTACAGGCACATATGATCCAGAGCTGCACTCCGTGCTTCAGCTTGCAACAGGTTCTGAATTATATGAACTAAGGAACATTCTTTTTGGCCCAAGGTGAGTAGCTGCTAATGTATTGATAATACTGTGCCTGTTGGGTTAACTTTTGATTATTGCATAGTTAAAATTCTTCTGATTCAAAAAAAAAAATTAAAAAGAAGCTCTCCCCTAGGTTTCAAAATTTCGACCAAATCAGCTCATTTGGACCCAGAAAGCCAAATCTGAAAATCTGAAAGTTTCTTTCTAAAACTGAAAAGCAATAATCATTTTTTTCCTTTTTCTTTTTTTCTTTTTTATTTTATTTTATTTTTTACCAGTCACATTCTATAATTTATAGAATTTGGTCATTTTCAGTTACTTCAGTCCTTTGTTAAAGTCGTTAACGAAACCGGCAGATATCGACTATGTCATGATTGAAGAAGACCCAGAAGAGAGGGAGGATTTTATAGCTGTTCTTGAATCCAGATTTTTTTTCCTTGCCGCTGATGCACGCTCTACATTGAGGTTATTTTACTCCACTAATTAATAGTAATGGGCTAGTTTGTACTAATGATTAGCTACTAGCTTTGGAAAAGATGACTACTTCCTTCATCCCGAAAAATGTTTTACAAAATTTTCACATTTAGTTATCCCAGAATTCTTGTCAAGGATACAGTTTTAAATTATTCAAAACCTATAATTTCAACATCACGTCCTTTTTAAACAAGAAAATACAATATAAGTTTGTTAATTTCTTGATAGGGATAACATCAGTAGATAGCAATATGTTTATGAATTTAGTAGTTATTTCCTTAAACTTTATGTTTTACAAAATTTATAAGTAGTTTGAGATGGAGGGAGTTCAAATATATTGTCTGATTAATCATAATTCTATATCACAGTTTATAAAAAAAATTGGCAGAGCTTCTGTTTGTTTTTTTTTGAAGGGGTTGGAGGCCGTCCTATAGAAATGTACTGCTTAGTGTAAGAAAGAAATTGAACATACCTTGTTCGACCAAACTGGCAACTGAAGATCTAGAAGTAGAGATTTTTCTTCATCTGTTGCAGGAGTACTCTAGGTACGCTACTTAATCAGTCCTTACGCTTCAAAAATATCTGTTTCTATTTTTACTTTTTCCCTTATGGTCAAAATTTATTACTCCCTCCGTCCCATTTTACTTGTCCTAATTTCCCTTTTGGTTTGTCCCAATTTATTTGTCACTTTCCTTTAATATACTGTTTCTTTTCACATTTTTCCAACCGTACCCATATTTAATTCACCAATTCTCTAATTGGAACCATAGCTCATTAAAAATATAAAACTCCTTTACTCTCAGCTTTCTTTCTCATTTCACTACATATAACAATAATGATAAGCTAAGAAGGATACTTTGGAGAAACCATTTATTTTGGTAATGGACATGCAATTCTCAATTAGGACAACTAAATTGGGACGGAGGGAGTATTTCCTTACCTTGAGGTCGACGTCCCTATATCATTTCTACATACTTTTAAAGCTTATGCCAATGTTACGTTTCTGAATATTAATGTTTTCATTGGACAAATTTAGATATAATATTTCGTTGGTCTTTTTAAAGTATTAAAATTTAAATATTCATTGATTGGAAAAAATATTAAGTTGAAGTTTGTCCTTATATAAATGTTGTTTATTCAAAAAGAAAGTTAACAATAATGTAGTAATCTTGCTAGAGGGGGTATTATCTGGTGTTCAATACATTTTGATTTGTGTTGCATTATTATACTAAACCATTTCTTATCGGCCTATGATGTGAAATGTTCAATCTTTTGTACCAAGTATCGGCATATCTATGACTTCCTAAAGTGCTTAATATTCCATCCACCTCTAAAAAAAATAAAAAAACAGAAGAGATATGTTTGACTTTTTTGAAGTCGATTACCGTAATCCTAAGATCTATAATTGTTTTCAAGTTAAGAAAACAAAAGATTTTGCAACTCGTATTAGTTTCTGGATAGCTATCAATATGCACGATTCTATTTTTTTTGGGTACATTTATAACCAACCCCAACAGTTGGCCGCCCATAGAATTATGAAAGACAAGCTAAAGCCACACAGACGCATACAATATTTAAATTCCCTAGGCATTTTCAAGGCATCCACTGATGTTGTCGGGGTTCGAACTCCTGACCTCTCCGTTGGGAGAGAGGGGTTGGTACTTGGTACCAATGGGCTATATCCCGTTTGGTGCACGATTGTATTGACCATAGGCAAATGAAACACATCATTTTTGAATATTACAGTAGATCTTGCAAATTGACTATAAAAAGTCAAAACTTACGTTTTTTCTTTAAAAAAAAATTCAGTGATGAAGCAGGAAGATATACCAGGTCAAAGACTCCTGATGGTCACAGTAGTTTAGAACTTGGTCTCAGCCAGTGGAAAATCCAAGCTGCATCTGCTCTTAGGGTTGGGGCAGTAGAGCTTCCTTCAATGATTTTGAAGGTCTTTTTTTAGTTTTTATTTATTTATTTAATTTTATTTTTTTAAAGAAATATTTTGAAGGCGTTGTTAGTTTTAGCTTGTCTCTATTTCATAGATAGGCCTTGATATATGATCTTTTATATTCCAGGGAAGCGGGATCGTCACGTTGGAGAAAATATACGCGTTGGTAAGAGAATAATCATGTGATCTGATTTTTTTATTGGTTTTTATTAATTGCATATGTAAGCTAACTTATCAGCTGCGGCAGTTAGCAAGGGGGTTATGTGGGAAGATGTTCTTGGAGACCGCCAACTATCAAATAAAAAAAGAACTTATAAGGAAGGTACATAATTGATACAATTGCCCTTTTAATGTTAGATAGTTAAATGTAATATCTTCTATTTTTATTTAAGTGTGCACTATGACCTCCAAGTAGCAGTAATTATTTTCTTTAATAATTTGTCCCATCTAATTATTTGTATTTCAGGGAGGACACTTGGCAGCAATTAACCTGGAGTCGAGAGCAGCCTTGCTTGCAGCAAAACAGGTAAATTCGTTTTAATAATTAAAATATTTATACTTAATTTTAGAATTTAGCATTTTAGCCAATATTATCTATCTATATTTTAGGTATTGATTCTAGAATTTAAAGGCCGTGTTTGGCGCAATGGTCTAGTGCTTACTTGTTAATTGCTTTGGTCATCGGTTCAAATGGCAGAAATAATTTCTTTTAACTTGAGCTTGCATTAGAGATTAGACCCTGCTATTTGCGGAAGTCTTGTGCACTGGATACAGATTTTAGTTAATTTTAGAATTCATAATGTATACGCCAATGTGGAAATAGTATGTTCAATGATCTCTGATAAGAATATTTGTTAGTTTTGAAAAAAGAAGATTAAATTTTATGTACAAATTTTTATTAATTTGAATAGTGTTTCTATCGGGATTTGTGATATACTTTTCATCCTGAACAGGGAGTAGCAGCTGCCGCATCACGGTTTCTTGGGCTTAGGAGCATGATGACGTTGTTTGGCCCAATGTATTGGCTTCTCTCTTACTCTGAGTTCATAATTTACATTCATTTTGGTTATTCTCTCACCTTGCCTCCTAGGAATTCGAGTTAGCCCTTCTATATATAGCCGTTCACGTTAACCAAATGTCTTAATGTCCTGCATACATATAATAGTAAGCCCATAAACTCCACAAAAACTTGGTGTCTGCCCATGACATCAGACGCCCTTTAGAGCTCTAATTTCGAGCCACCAAACCATAACCATCCATAATAGTTCCCCAATCATGGGTTATTAGAACCCATTCCTCTATGGGCCTTCTGTGGTTCTTCTATTAGCCCAAGGAGGCCAAACAATGTGAATGATGGTCCAAGTCTCCTCGTTGTGAGATGGGCCATCTCCACCCCAGGTCCCAACATACCATTCTTTTAAGAAAGAATGTTAATCAAATGAATCACATTATTTTAAATTTTAGGATTTCACAAATTAACTTTAAAAAGTCAAAGTGAAATTCTTTTTATGGAGTGAAGGGAGTAATACTTTCCCAGAATGCTATATTTTTCTTTTAACATTATTTGTGCTCTATGATTACTTTTTGTGATTAATGATTAATTTGTTTTCATTTGTTGTTATTGCAGGCTGTGGGGTACTCTTCTGGCAGATGTTTTCATTCAGATGCTTGGAACTGATTATGCTAGAATTGTGCGGGCAATTTATGCGTTCGCACAGGTATAGTTATCACTATGACACGTGGTCTTATTATGCATTTAATATTGTTACCAACATGATCAAGTTTTGCTTCTAGGTGGAGAGCCTAACTACTCCCTCAGTTCCACAAATAAAGTCCTATTTGCTGTTTATTACTCCCTTCATCTCAAATTATTTGCAACAGTTTTTTATGGTTGTGTGACACGGATTTTACCATGCATAAAAAGTGTATTAGAATAGTATATATTTATAATATTTCAATTATATCTAAAAATATAACATATGAATATATTAAAAATAATTTTTTTTTAAATAAAATATTTTAATATACTTTCCATGCATCTTAAAAACCGTGCCACTCAACCGCAAAAAACCATTGCATTTGATCTAGGACAGAGGGAGTAATATTGTTGCCAACATGATCAGGTTTTGCTTCTGGGTCTTGTTCCATGCTTACTCTTAAATGAGTTATTAGTTTAGGGGTGGTGGCATGATAATACAATTGCAATACGGTAAACTTGAGGACATTGCATCATTTTATATTGTCACCAATGGAAAAGGACTATTTTCTTGAATAACAAGGCTAACAGCACTTCCCACCCTCCAAGTTAGACTCTTGTGCCACTTCCCACCCCAATGTATCACAATTAGCAAATGACACCCCCAAATTCATTTAAATAAGCAATACAACCCCTTCCGGTAACTTTTGGACAGAATACACACAAACTCTTGCCAAATTATTGTTTTAATACAGTTGGCTGTATAAAATTTTATTTTCACGTTTAAAAAATGTATTAATTTCATAAAAATGTATAAATCATTAATTTTCTGCCAAAGAAAATCTTTTCTTATTCACTCTAAAATTTATTCTTATTTTCTCTCCAAAGCTCATCAATATATACACATGCATACTGTCATTTTCCCCTACACAGATAATAAAAGACAAAACAGTAAAACAAGAAAAAAAACCCGACCATTAAAATAGCCAAAAACAAGACGGAAAATGACCTTAACGCAGCAGTAAAAAGGCCAAAACAAGATGTCATTAACAAGGTCATACCTAGGCCGTAATTGATATTAACAATGGCAACAAATCTCCATCAACAAGGCCAAACATTAACTATAAATTTATGCACGTGTACATATTGATAGGTTTTGGAGGAAAGATAAGAATAAATTTGGAGAGAATAAGAAAAGAATTTTTTTTGGAGGTTTTTATGATATTTATACGATTTTTTATACGTGGAAAATAACATTTTATACGTTCAACCGTATTTAAAAGTGACTTGGCTGGAATTTGTGTTTATTCAGGCCAAAAATTACCGAAGGGGTTGGTATTGCTTATTTAAATGAACTACGGGTTATCATTTGCTAATTGTGACACATGAGGGTGGGAAGTGGCACAAGGGCGTAACTTAGAGGATGGGATGTGCTGTTAGCCACTTGCTTGGATAATGTTTTTGTAGACAAATAGGACATTGTGGAACAGAGGGAATATCTCATAACTGAGAGCCGAGGTTACTAGTCCTTGAATTCACCCAAATTCAAGCTTTGCCACTGATTTGAGCTTTCTTGAACGGTTGCCAATAATAAATTAAATTTTTGGGTTTTTGTTTTTGTTTCAGATCCGAATCACACGTACATACAAGTTACCATCTGATATGAGTTGATCAGTCTACCAAATTTGTACTTCTCACATTAGGGGATTAACTGGTTCTTGAACTGCACCAGACTCCACTAGTAAGAAGGTATCTGTACATGTGAGACTTGTTGATATTACCCTCTTCATGTCGATATTACTCTTTTCAACAGATTTTCATGGATTATATAAATTTCGACTTCATATATTCATAGTTTGTTTTTTCCTTTTTTACTTGAAAGGGGGTTCTCTCTATGTTCCAACTTAAGCGATTCCGTTGACCTTTCGAATTCAAATTTTCTCTTCTTTTTTTTTTTTTTTGGCAATTTCTTCGAATGTGAATTTCATTTAGATTTTTAATCAAAAAATCTACAAAATACTAAAATAACAAATCTAGGGATCATAGTCCCATAGATATAGTACTAGTTTACCCTAAAGCCAGGGGATTTAATATAATGTTGGTTCCAATGTTGCAGGCCGCTTACAATGTTGTTTTTATACTGTGTACATTTTTATATAATTATTATAGTGCAAAACTAACGAGTAAGAACTACAACCAAAATCCGAAGGCAAGTATTACATCAATTCCAAAATCTGAGCTGATTTTTCTTTTTCTAAAATTAGTAATTAAAAGAAGACCTTCAAAATCATTTCTCTGTGAGGTTGAGGTTCTGCCAAGTCATTAGTTAGACAGATACTCCGTGTATGTTATTTGTTTTGAATGGACAATGAGTGTGGTTTTATCCTCCACATCATGATCTTTGGACTATATAGCAATGATATTTCATAATTACAGTAACATTAAAAGGTTTTTGACTTGGATTATTTTTCGGAACACAATCTGAATCGGATTAAATCTTTTTTTTGTTTGATAAAATTTAAATGTCGTTATGAATATGTCAATTCCCCATCAATATTGTTAATTAATAAATCTTAAAAAGGAAAAAAAAAAAAAAAGTTCTAATTGGGTGGCTTCGTCAAAGTTCAAAGGGTATCTACAGACAAAATCTTGCATAGAGACAAAATCTTCAGACATTGCCTAAACAGAGAAGGGACACAAAAATAGAACACACTACCTTCGTCCTATATTAATTATAATATTTTTCTATTTTAACCGTCTCAAAATTATTATAATATTTTTAAATGTAGTCGTTTTGAATTATTATAATATTTTTATTTTTTCTAAAAATTAATAAAATAAATTATTTAACTTATTTTTATTTTATCAAATATGACATGTTACTTTAACAACTACTCCAACATATAAGTCCAATCATTTTAACTACTATTCTATTATCTAAAATTATTTTAACTAATATTCCAACATTATGATTCATTACTTCCGTCGTCGTTTTACTATTTGAAATTATAATATTATAATAATAATTTAGATAATTCTTACCTAATTTAATAAATTTTTTAACATTTGTAAAAAGTCAAACATTACACTAAAATTGAAAGGGATGGAGTATTCATATCTATACGTAAACGTATATATTTATATTATTTTATCAAGGGAGAGAGTGTTTGTGAAGGTGGTTCTTGGTTGCTTATAAAGACATTGACGCAGCCATCAAAATGAAATAAGGAAGCAGCCACTTCTATATGTAGTGGAAGAAGTAGAAGAGAGATCAATTTGGTTGATGCAGTAAATTAGCAATTTGCTGGATATATATATATATATATATAGCATCGTCGAAAGTTACAGCGATGTCAACCCTGGTGTTGAGGATGGTTACTGTTTTACTTTTAGCTGCTTCCGTTGTGGTTATGGGTACCAACACCTTCACCGATGGCGGTGTTAAAACAAATTTCATAAATGTCACTACATACAGGTGAAAGTGTGCTTCCTCTAGATTATATATTTTTTTTATGTTATAAATAAATAAATGCTTGCTTTTCGAACTTCTTTATGCAATTTTGACGAAATATGTTTTGGGGGTTGATATTTGCAATCTAGTTTTTATTATTTTCGTTTAACAAATAATACAAAGCTTGTTATTATTTAGTGTAGTTGGAGAAATTTGGAAGGCAAATATAATTTTCTTAATTATTTACTTATTTTTTTAAAACATAGTTGAAGTTTTATTATGCTTAAATGATTTTTTTTTTTTGTATTTTAGACTATTTTCATGTACAATTTAGAAGCTTCACATCTAGTAAATGTATGTAGTTAAAAAATATAGAGAAAAAATTTAAGCCGATAAACCTCCTAGGCACTTTCTAGACAACATTCATAGTGTTAAACTTGGCTTACAAGTCCCACAAAAAAATTTCTGCCTAATTCATGCCTAAGGCAATGAATTTATAAAATACTAGTTAATTTGGTGGTTCGATTTCAAGAAAATGATGATGTAATTACACAAATGTGTCCTTTGTAAGTCTTAATTAAAACTCTAAAAAAAAGTATAATGGGAGTACATACACCCTATATAATTGTTACTTCAAATCTTCTAATAGCATTATACGTCACAGTAATATTGTAAACTAATAGTTTTACTAGCCGTAAAAACTTTAATTGAAAATAGTAGTCCTCTTTAGGACGGAGGAGAAAACAAGGTTCTCTTTTTTAATGATTCACATTCAAAATTAAGTGTTAATGACATGACATGTACTCCCTCCGTCCCATAAAAATAAAATATTAAATTTTTTACGGATATTAAAAAATGTATTGACCATGATAATATTTTTTTAAATTATCAACGTAGAGTAAAAAGTAGTAATAGATACTGTTTCCAAAAAATGAAATTGTTGCAAGAGTTATGAGACACAAGGAATATCAATAAATAAAAACATTTATGAAAAATTGATTAAATTTTATTTATTGGCACTACTCTTAATATACTCCATGCTTTCTTTATTTCGTTAATTTTCTACAAATGGGCTTTGACAGTATGTGTACGGATCTTCATGCATGGTAATAAAAACTCATAGGTATGTGTTCGCAGTTGGTATCGTTGGGTCTGTGTATACGTTGGTTCAGATGCCATTTTCTATTTATCATGTTATTACAGAGAAGAGGTGGATACGCAATGGCTGTCTTCCAGTGTTCGACTTCAATGGAGACAAGGTGATGACATGTATATGAATTTATTATTAATTAATACACATGAGGATGGTCTATATGTAGGCCATGTAGGCCACAAAACAAATTATTTTACAGTCAATTTATCTATAATTATTAATGTAGATTGTGAACGACAAGATTTTAAG
>JAUMHB010057180.1:0-35468 GCA_032359685.1 Pittosporum tobira
CTCTGAACTCCAATCTGCTATGCAATCTAAGTCATTCAACTATGAAAATAGCTCGTTTAACGAATGTTTTTCACTTCCTATGTACTATCTATCATCAATGGTTTCAAACTCATGATTATCCCGTCTGAGTTTCAGTCATCAGCTCGGGTAACTACAATAACTGCAACTCAAGCAACTCATATCAGCTGCAATCTCCCATTGGATCTATCAGCATATATGAGAGTCTCACATACCAAGTTCAACGAATAACAAGAGGAAGAACTCCAACTACACTCTTGAAACCCATACCTATGGTGCTAGCTCACACCTTCCTATTTTCGTAGTTGATTTGCTTTTCTATTTATCGATTGTGTTGGTGTTCCGCACCTTAGCAAGAAGAAGAGAAAGCCAGTTCAACGGTCCTATCCGAAGCTACAGGGGACTAGACTACAAGGGTAGTACTTAAGGACCAGCGCCCGTTCTTGTCTTTCGATTCCTACTTACGGACCTAACCTACTCAAGGCTCGGCTTACCCAACCAAAGGACTAGTTTCTATAGGAGAGTAGCCAACCAGAAGGCAAGATCGCTCCTACCAGGAAACGGGGGCTATTGTCACGAAGTTCAGTCCTGCCACCTATGGAGGAAGAAGGGAAAAACCCCGGCTATCGTCTACTGCTGCGTCTACGGTACTGTAGGACTAGCAAGGCAAGGATTAGACTGCTTCACCGCTTCCGGACAGTCGGGGAAGACAAGGTCGGTAGGACTGCAGTAGGCAAGTCGCTTAGCTGCCCGGTTTGGACAGGCAGGTATGACAAGACTACATGGGTTGGGAAGGAGTTCACAGATAGATAGACCGATGCTACTAGGGCGGGGACAACTCACACTACCTCGAAAGGTACCCTAGAGTGGATTGATTCTCCTAACAGTAGTCTTGACCTCGGAACTTGCTAGTGGAATTCCCTACCTTCTGACTTAGCTGAACTCCTAAGCCTTTCAAGCTACAGGATCAGACTGAACTCCAACCTTACTAGTAGAAAGAAGGAGCTACCTTTACACTAAGCTCTAGCTCCTCATAACCCTTGAAAGCTACAGGAAAACACAGAGTTCTAAACAAATGCCTATACTTCGGACCTATCAAACTAAGTCTTCTACATGCATGTGTCAAGCATATAGATAGCCTTCCTTTTCGATACTTCGAAGTTCTTTCCTTGCTGTCAGTCTATTAGAGTTCCGTCAGTTATGAGTGATTGCCCGTTGCGTAGGTATTCTGAGACTCTCTAATAAGATAACACGAGTTGTTGGAAAGAAGACATTAGATGACACACTGAAGAGGGAGAATCAGTAGCTACCAAAGAGAAGAGACACACCGGTTGGAGCTATGTCTTCTTGGAGTTAGCTATGGAAGTTGTAGTAGTTCCAAGAGCTATGACAACTAGAAGGGATAGAGCTATTGTAGTTCAGAGCTATCTTCCTTGAGCTTTATTGACTTACAGTAGTTGCTAAGCGATGTAGCTAGGAACTTGGTTGTAGTAAGGCTTCCCACTATGACAAACATCTGAAGGAGAATCAACCCCCAAAGAAGAAAAACCCTAGTTTCGTTATTATCTGTTGTTTGATGTAGACCTGTGAGGAAGGAAAGACATACCAGTTGATCTCCTGTCTTCTGATAGTTCAAGAGCAAGTGTACTAGTAGTTCTTTCTTTCGCTCCTCTCACATTCGTTAGAGCTTCTTCGCTCCTAAGTCAGTACTGAAACAGTTCCGAAAGGCTCAGTTGGTTCTCCTCCTACTAGGTTGCTTAGACCAGAGTAGGTAGGTGGGTTAGACAGCTTAGGTGGGGACAGCATGGTCTACTACCTGGAATGAGTAGCGCTTAGGACAGTAGGGCAAGGCTCAGTAGGTTAAACGGATAGGTACACCGATAGGTACGTACGGGGAGATACGCTTAGCTCTCCAGTCAGTACACCCAGAAGGAAGGCAAGTACAAACGCTCACGACTTCTGATAGTACGGGTAGACCAGATCGGATAGCGTGGATTCTCCTTATAGGTGGTACGCCAACCGTGGGGAGTTCGCTCCTATAACATGATAAAGAGCTTCTTCGCTCCTACCCGGATAGTCATAGCTCAAGCAAGGGCCTTAGACTGCTTCCGGAGATAACCTTAGCTACCCGGAAGTCTGGAAAGCTTTCGCTCCTATAACATAAGAAAGATATACATCACCTTGTTCTTGCTAGGCACACCAGGTTCACTGATCTAATAATATCTTATGAGATTGTAAAGTGGCTGGATTACTTTTCAGTAGGTCTGGTTGGATAACTGGATGGGATACGTCATTGGTGATAGACTTGGCATCATGATCATAAGTCAAGACAAATGGAGTCACTCCTGTGCTGTCACGTTGGGACGTCCTATAAGTATAAGCTCAGTAACAGCGGCATCTGAACCAGGAACCTGTGATTCTGAAGCTAGTCTTTCACCCTATCCAATGACCCCGGATCTCTTCGCGAAGGAAAAGACGACTATCGTTTTAGACCTTCTTTTAGTAATATTTGTACTTTGATTTCTTCCCTAGAGATTCAAGTAGACACCATGATGGGAAGCTGATTCCGAGAGTGCAAGAACTAAGACTATATATGCGAAATATGTAGCTATAGCTTTGATGCTTGCTGAATTACCCGATAGACCGAGGGGATCGAATGCCTTTTCCGGAAATCAGATTTGAGCTTCCTTATTGAGCGGTGAACCACATGAACATGGTAAGGCTATATTCTCCCCAGGATGAGAAGAGCAGACCTTAGTAACATATGTATCAGTTACTACATTATTGAGATATTCCATATTAGGCGAGCAAAGACACAAAGGCTTGATTCACAAGAAATCTTTAAAGTTCGATAGGTTTTACATTTTTTCATTAGAGGAAAGGAATAGCAGACCCCGAAGACCCAGACCATGGAAAGCTACTCTCTCTAAACTAAATGGAAAAAGAGCTTATCTTATAGCAGCTCTACCAGGGAAGCTTCCTTCGGGATTCACCAATAGGGTAGAGGGATTTATCGTAACATCAGAATAGAATCTTGAGGACGGGATCTTACTTACCTTAGTGGTCTTATAATCCTCTTTTGCTTTTGCAGCCCCCCTTTGAGGAACCCCCTGCTCAAGAGCCAAAACGTAAGAGGATATTCTGGCTTACAGGACGAAGACGAAAAGGCGTAAGCATAGGCTAGCCCGAAACGTGACTTTCTTCTAATTCTAACTTATTTACAAGGAAGCTTTATCTATAAGCCCTCCTCAACGCTAGGCCTTTTTTCTATTTCCTCTTTCGCGCTTTGAATTCTTCTGTTGGTCATGGCCTTGGAATATTGGGTACGGGGTATTAGTAAGCTAGGGCTCGAGAGCCCAGCAATTGAGCCTTCTTCGCCGCCCCTTCGAGAGTCAGCCCCATCGTAAGGCGATTATAGAGCTAGGGGCAAATCGCTAAGGGAAGTCTGGGTAAGCTGCTTTCGGGCTAGCTTTTGATCCATGTTCCAAGAAAGTCTATGCTATGCCTATGCCTGCGTAGGAGACCTCTAATAAAGCGAATTCCGCCAGGAATAAGAAAAGAAGTCGATTCAAACCAAAGGCCTTTTTTGTCCTGCTGAAAAAGCTTAGTAAGCCGGTCTTCGAGAAGACCCACCTCTGAATAAAGCCTGACGGTTGGGAGATATCAAAGGGGAACCTCGCCTAGCTTATATGTCCCTGTATTATTCAACTCATCTGTCCACTTATCTTGTCCAAAGCAGAAGGAATATTTAAATCCTTTGTTTCGAAGGTAATCTGCCAGTCTCTAGACTGGAAAAGATTCAATCCACTTCTTAGGTCCTGCTTAGGCCTGCTTCTGTGTCCTGTAGCTTCTAAGGCATTAGCTTCTCACAGGCATTTGCTTCAAAGGGGCTTGTTGGCCCCCTTCTTAGCTCTTGATGTCTGCTTTAAGCTTCGTCGGAGATTTTCCGTAGCTTACAACATCTTATGAGAAGGGCCTGTAGCTCGATACAATTGTTGGCCAGTTGCTTATTATAGGTATGGCGAAAGGGCAGCATGTATCAAACTCAGCCATTCCCATCCCTCATCAGGGCCCAGCTTGACAAAGATTTGGATGTGGATGAGAGAGAGAGCATCTTATTTTTTAGATACCCCCACAATTAGAGCTATTATATTAGATGAAAAGAGACTTCGCGCCAGTTATTATTATCCATGTCCAGGTCTACCAGAAAAGGCTTTCAAGTACATTCCAAAATAAGGAAATATAGAGAAAGTTCAACATAGGATAGAAAGTCTTGAAAAAGATTCTTTCCGGACGTGAGCTTTACTTGAAAGCCCAAGAGGGAAACTCCATTTTGTGCTCGCTCTCTTCTGTCATGCATCATGGCTGGGTGAGTTGGCCCATTTCGAATGAACCTCAGTGCTTCCAATCTGGTCATGCACTTCTTTAAGATGTGGAACCTGGGAGCTTTCCTCTGAAAAATAGGGAACTCTTTTTTTAGAGGTGGTAAGGAAGGTGCCGAGGTCTTAATAGAAAGGGGTTGATAGCCCCGTCTGCTAGGCTTTTCCGAACTTCCCTTCGCCTTTCTGCCCGTGAAATCCTTTTCTTCTGCTTTTTTCCAACGATATATCCCCATTCTTTAGTATTGAAGCATCTATTATAGTTAAGGGGGTTCCAGAGAATCCTCCGAACATTCTGAGATACGGTTGTCAAATGGGGGAAGAGGAACGAGAGGCTGTTAGCGAATATGGAAGGAGATCTTGCTGTAGAAGAGGAAGGTTACGAACGAAGCGAGACAATAACGCAAGGAAAGCGGAAAAAAGCAAGCGAGATCAGAACCAGGCGAGCATGAAGGAATGGTTCCCTTTCCGGCTTGATCAACAAAACATACCTTCCTTCAAACGAAAACCAAGATCGTAAACTTTTTATTCGGTTTCACCTTAGCACAAGCGCTAAGCTATAATAATTCCTCTTTTTCGAGCTCACTAAGGCAAGCGGCTTCCTCAAGCGCCCCATTTATGTCTGTCTGCGATCGTGCCTAGCCGGGCAGTTCATCAGGAGCTGCTATCTGGGACCAAGCACTAAGCACTCTTGATTTTCTGGTAATATAATATATATAAAGTCGGTGTCGGGTTTGTTAGGCTATACCTAGGATCCGCCTTCCTTGTACTGTTGTAAGTTGGGAAAAGGTGCCCAAAGCCAAAGGGCTATCTCCGGATTAGCTTCTAGAGACTCGGCCTCTGTTCTCGTGAGCTAGGTTTCATTTAATAGATAAGGCTAAGTGTTAATAGATCAGTTCGGTCTATGAGACCGCCGAGTAGTCGTAGGTAAGTAGCAGCTATCTCCGACCGAGCGTGCTGGCTTTCCTACTATATGTAGAGATCTCTCAGTGGCTTGGTTCTCGTGGAGCTAAGCTAAAAGTAGGTTGTTGGGTTGGTCCAACCGAGAAAGGCATGTGAGTTTAATGAAAGTTGCATAGGTTGGTATTTAATATAGTAAATTGACTATTCGTTCACATGTAAGGTATTATTATAGCTTAGCGCTTGTGCTAAGGAAGAGATGCTCTGGCTTTCTTTGGTCTTGAACTCGCTCCCCGCTCGAGAATGAATGTTGGAAACTCTTCGATGACATGTTCCTTTGAGTGCACGATTCCTTAGCTGTGCCTGTTTGGTACCGAGCTCTTTGACGGCCTTTCTTTATCCGTTCACGCTAAAAGGTAGTGAGTGGAGTCAGGCACAAAGCGATCCTCAGCAGCCGAAAGAAGCCTTGTTCGATCTCCTGTTGAAGTGGTGACTCACCTGCAACATAAGTTTTGCAAACCTAGGTTAATTCAACTTTCCACTGGACGAAGGCAAAAAAAAAAGAGATAGAATACGACGGTTTTTCAGGCGTATAGAGAATGACACGATCATCTAGCCTTGGTCCTCTCATCATCTGATTCCCGAAAGGCAGAACTGAAGAACGTTTGGGACTGGGCACGACCCCTCTTCTTTCTTTAGACTATCGTTTTTTGTTTTCTGGATGTGGATTGAGCATTTTGTTGAGTATTGTTTTTGCGCTTGTTAACCTTCTTCTTTTTGACCGGACAACTGGATGCGCGAATCTTGCTCTACCACCCCTTTCTTTAAAAAGAAAGAACTCTAGTGAATGACTAAGAGGAAGTGCCTCTGGTATTTCAGTTTCGACATGGCCTTGATCTTCTGGTGAAGTGGCAGTAATGTGAGCCTTATCCAATCCCTTTTCATTCCAAGGATACTGAGTCTAACCGAGGAGAAGGACCTCTATCTTGCTGTCTAGCTATGACTAAAAAACCTACTTGTGACAACTCGACACTGGAAGCTTTGATGAGACTCTTTTTGCCAGCACACGACCATAAGCTGTCTTTGCTTATTTCCTTGCTTGGCTACCCTCGAATGGCTTGGTACGCGCTTGCCGGCCCCTCACCACCCCTATTAGTTAGCAAAGCTTGGATGCCGATCACTGACCTCTTTACCGAATCATGATTCTTTTGAGTCCTATTGTTGCAAACGAATAAGACGGTGCTGATTCCGATGTATTCGATTTCTATGACATTGAGTCTACCTTTTCTTGTACAGTCTTTTTTCAGGCATTCAAACTAACCGATTTCTGATTTCAATCCTGGCGATTATACCAAACCGTTCTTCTAGCGAAGTGGTGTAATTAGAGCCTTCTTCCTCTGTTCCAATCAAGTATCTCGAGAAGCGAGCGAGCGTGTTGAGGTAGGGGAATCCGGATAGCGCGTTATAGTCTTGACCCGAATGCGTTCTTTCATTTCTGACCTTTCGTCCCTGGCTCTGTCCTGTACGGTATACATACTTTCGTTTATCGAATCCCTGTTAAGGTTTTCTATGTCCCCAGACATTGATTGCTACACGGAATGGTTTAACAACTCCTTTATTATTATTAGTAAGATAGGGCGAGAGAGGAACGAAACGGAAAGTAGATTTACCTTAGACTATCTGGGGTAAGGCAAGATTCTATATATCCTAGTTGCAGTGTCATCTTTTGGGCGTTAGGGCTGGTAGAGGAAAAGCAAGAAAGTAACCCACTCCAATCTTTAAGGTAAGGGTCTCTCTGTAGATCTTTCTCATTATTCCAATCCGATCAATCATCGGGTGGGGGGGTAGCTGTTAACGAGCTATCATTTGATGTGACAAGGCTAAGGATCGACTAATGATTCTCCATCATGCTCCTTTTTTCGAGACCATTAGCCATATCTGATCCACATCTTGGAATGGAATACTCAGGGCCGTTGACTATTTGCAGTAAAGGGGACTTGATTCCGATATTCTAGCCATCAGAAGAAAAGGATGTCGCCCCACTGAATGAATTCATTAGCCATCTCTCCAATTAGCCATATCCACATCCTGAACTTCTATAGCCATATCAACTCTATTGCCTGCTTATGAGGGCCAATCTGATTGATCCAAGCTCAAGCTAAGAACTCTCTTCTTGGTTGGACGAAGCAGACCCTTCCCTTACCGATTAGAGCTGTATCAGTTCACATCTCTCTAAGACTATTGATTCCTTTCCCCTGGAATATCAGTGAAGGAACGAAACTCTCAAATGGTCAACTGGCAAATAGAGTGAATCTTTTCTAGCAGTAAAAGGGGAACTTCCCCGGGGAGGCAAGAGAGACTATTCGATGAAAGAGAGAACCAGCCTCGATAGAGGTAAGCTTGGGATGAGAGGGATGGCCAGGTGGAGGAAGGAGATATAAGTGTGAGGAATAGAAACGTGCATCCAGGGCAGCAAAGCTAGCTCTTCGGATCAGTTGTTAATGGACAATCTAGTGCCTACCTCTTCTTCACAAGATGCGGCCCTCTAATCTAACTAAAGCGGCATAAGAGCTTTGTTCCTCAGATGGATAGATCGATCAGCCCTTGACTCGACAACTCCCTCCCATCAGGGGTAAGAATCTTGATTCATTGCTTTTCTCCTCCAAACGAGGCATGTGGATTCGGGTAAAGGGCGAATCCCTGTATTATATTAATAATGGGACCATGAACTGAAGGTGACTATTACTGTACCTACCCATCTTCACTTCGCGCTTGTCTCGCCATATCTCATCGATAGGGCAGTCTCATAATACGGGTGCCCCTACCAATCCATTCTATTCTGGTTCTTTTCTCGGGGATTCTCCAGTATAAGGAGTACTAAGCTCCATCATTTCTTCTTTTTCCTCGGTCTTAAATTACCTCCTTTTCTTCTTTTTCCTTTTCTTCTGGCATCACAGCCTATTCTATTCTCTATTCTCTACCAGCTTCTGAACCTAAGAAACTTTGACAGCTTCAGTAGATGATGAGTTGAAGGAGAGATCTGTTTGGCAAACTCTGCTAATGATTCTGAAGTACTCGAAAGACCTTTAAGAAGTTCATCCATTTCAAAGTTCAGGTCTTCTAAATCAGAAATTTTTGACTTTCCCTTTAACCGCAAGTCCTCTACCGCCAGGTGAGCTACTAGATATCTTGACTTTCCCACTGAGCTACTCGAGTTGCACTCTATTATAAGTTTCTCCTTCACTGCCTTATAGTGCTTTCCTTTCACATGGATTTTACCTACCTTCTGCAATAGTGAGAGATTGAGCTTTACTAAACAGTTCACTACGATTTCATCTCCTTCTTAGCTAAATCTCCTCCCGTCCTGAGACGCTCCGCTCCTTGCTTCTTTCTCTTTCTCCGTTGATGATGCTTCTTCTTTCTCTAAGTCTAAGCAAATTGGTCTTGGATTTTTCCTTACTCAACTACGCGCTTCTACCCCTAGTTCACTATTTAACCTATTCCCCGAGGAAGAAAAGGCACGGGAGCACTCCCTAATGATCTATCTCGCTTGGCTAATATCTTTCCTACGGAAGCCTATTCCTTTCATATCATAGTGATAAATTGAGCTTTCCTCTATCTATCGCCTGCCCCTTACACCTTTCATATCATAGTGCTTCGAGATCCTAAAGTCGTACTTCTCGATCTTCCTTCGTCTTGGTAGTTCTCAATCAATTCGTACAATCCAATAGGGGGTTTCTTTCTATTCTTTCTTTTTTCGCATTCGCTTCCTCAAGTGAGCTACTGACTAGCGGAAAGATCGACGGGGAGAGGAGGATGAATTCACTACGGAAGTTGATAACAAACCTACTCAGATAGCTGGGAACTTAGGTAGGACAACTCACAACGGGAGGGACGCTCCTCTCATAAGAGGGTCACCCCACTACAGCCAATAAAATAACTACAGGAATGGGTCGCTCATACTATGTTATATGTTATTTTCACGGAGACTGAGACTCTCCCCTATTATATAAGTCACTTCAGTTGCAAAAAACCTGGCTTTTCGATTGGTGAACTACAAAATGACATTGAAACTATAGGCTGGCTCAGTATTCAATCCAATCTATTCTGTTTCAAAGCTTTCCTCTCTTTCTCCTTTCCGCTTCGATCCCTACTGCTTGAAGTGAGCTACAACCATTTTCTTTTCTCCACTTATTGATTAGGGCAGCTCTTCGGTTGATTTCTCAATTCAACATGACACTCAAGGGACAAAAAGAAGGAGATTGGAGACAGATTCAAGAGCAGGCACCCATACACGAATTGGGCAGTTCACCACTGACTTTACGGCTCGTAAGCAAACGCTACGCCCCTACTTTGACACTCCCTCCTCCATATTGCATATTTCCACCGTGCTCGCATAAACGTATTCTTCTTCCTTAAACTAAGAAAGATCTGGGTAAGCATTCCAAGCTGAAGAGACTGAGAACACACCTTCAATCCCAGAAACCAAACTAACTGAGTCAGGGTCCGAAGTAGAGCAAGGATGAGGGCAAGTTGTTTGCCAGCTCATTAAGCTGGAAACCACCCACCAGTTTGATGAAAGAATTGTGTTGACTTTGGGGCGGCTAACCACTACAAAGACGGCAACTACCTTACTACCCATTGCTATTGGGATTGAAAACTAGAAATTACCCCCTATTTCAAACCTTTTCACTTTTTTTATTGAAAATCAGAGGTCTTCCCTTGCGGTAGAAATGGAATAGATGGTGGATCCCTTCTCTTTCTAAAGCCAATCGTACGCCCGGAATGGAATGTAAGGGTTTCCGAGACTTTCTTCTCACTTAACCTTTGAGCTACGGACCTTGCCGCTTCGCCCCCTCTGCGCCTCAGTATTTCATTCCTGAAGCTTTCAAGACTGGTAGTAGTAGCCTGTGTGGTAGTTAAGACTTCGCTCCTTCTTCTCCCTTAAAGCTATGGAATATTCCATTCTTGTTGGAATGCAAAGCATGATTTTCGAAAGAGTAGGGTAGACTGAAGACCAAGCCAATCTCGATTCTCGATGAAAATAAAAAGAAATTCTTGCAAGCCTAAATATTCTATTAAATAAAGGCTAGAGAAAAGCGCCCAGCCTGTGAGTATTATATTATAGGGCCTAGACGAATGAACTCAAATTATGCTGAGCTTGTATGTAAAGAAGGGAAAAAGGAGATTCAACAAATGCTTGACACCGGTATCATAGTTTCCCCTTCTCTCTTTACTCATCTTATGTTGCTATATTAGTTATTCACGGACTCTCCCCTTCGGGTATCCCCCTTCCCGTGTGGGGGTCTGTCTTTCTGCGCTGCTCCGCTCTTCCAGTTAAAGCTCCGCGGTTTCTGCTCTAGTACTTGTAGTACTTGTGTGTTCTAATTGAATGGTTATTCAAGATTGATTCCCTCCTCACTCACTAAAAGAACTGGATTTATGTTCTATCTTAGCTGCTCTCGACAAAGTTCTATCCGCTCTGAAAGTCAGTGAAGAGTCTTGTTGCGAGCCTGGAAGCCTGCTGATAAAGTGGGTTCTATTCTAGCTTCGATAAGATATAGTAATAAATCAAGCAAACAAGCAAAAGCTTTAAGTTGAGGAATGGTGGAAGGGATCGATCCCATATCCGGTGAAAGGCCAAGGCAATAAAGAAGAAAGACCGGGAGCAAGGCCAAAGGCTGCATAGTAGAGAAAAGCTCTTCCTGACTCAAGTCTTGGAGGAAGGGCTGCTACTAGAGAGGGGTTCAACCCGGTAAATAAAATGTATAATTTCTTAGCTGGCTATTTCCTTATTAAAAGAACCCAACTCGGCAAAGTCCTTAGCAAAGTCCGGCGTCCCATCAGGCAACCTCTTCTTTTTTGATTCCGTGCACGAGTAAGTACCCGTAAATCGTAGAGAAGACAGAGCGGGGAAAGCTGCCTTATGTGGTTACCTGCTCTTTCATCGAGATTAGCGAATTGAGGCATAAGAACTAATAGAATCTGGTTCGAGGAGCCTAGCCTTCTTTGCTATTAGTTTCAATATCTGCTGCTTTTGTGCCAACCCTCTTAGAAGGAAGAACTCTAGGGAAGTGGGAATATTTCCTACCCTTCCGGGTAGTTCTTCCTTATGAAGGTGGGACTGTAAAAACACCGGTTGAAGGACCAACTTTTTTGGACTGCTTTTTCTACTGCAGCTACGGCTGCTGATCGATATACTCATTTTATCTAGTCTATGAGTTTCCCCGGTAGCCGGTAGAAGTCAAATGCTACTATAGCCGAAAGGCATTAAGCTAATCACGGTTCCCGCTCTTACCCGTTGGGAGACCGATGGACAGCCAAGCTAGTCTTGATATCTTTGGTTCTCCTTCTCTCTCTTCATCTGCCAATATGACTGGTCCGAATGCCCACTGTGTTCGCTACGCTCCGTTCGTTTTCCCCCGTTGCTTATTCGCCCTTCTCTTCTTGTCAACTCCTAACATCCGCTCTTCAGATGGTGAAACGGACATTTCCCAATCTGTTGACTGCTTGTGTTAAGCAAATGAGTTGACTGCGGATTCTGCTTTCAAAGCCTTTCTACCTCCCCCGCCTTCACGCCCAGGTAAAAGCCTTACCTATATTCCTTACTTTTCGCTTTCTTATCCTAGTTAACACACTGCATTTGACACTCTCTAGGAGAGAAGGGGGAGAGTGATTCAATACCAAGACGCTAACTGTCACTATTGACGGCGGAAGGTGGGAATCGAGCATTACTGGCAGTAAAGGCGCTCTCGGAGTATCACCATGATTTGGTTGGGGTAAGGAGATCAATAGCTATGTGCTATGGAAGCGGGGAGGAACTGATTGTCTAATAGTTGTTTAGTAGATTAGTAGTTTTTCTTAGATAGATTAGTTGGCCTGCTGAAGACACACCGAATCGAAAAACAGATGGTTTGATAGTTGCGCATTCGCTTAGTGACTGATCCAGTGCTGGGAAGGGGAACCCTATTTGATACTAAGACTCAAGCACTAAAAAAGGCACACTTTTTAGTTATTGTTTTGTGATGTAATGATAGATATCCCATTACCTATTATATAAGGGTGGGCAACGAAACAAACAGGTTTTTTCCACTTGTGCGCACTACGCTTTTGAGTTACGTCTCTACCGTTGTGATTTCTTTTTTTATGGATTCTCTGGATCGCACATTTGCAGACGAGTGTCCCCGTACTCCATATCTTAGGTATTTCAATTATGCTGCGGTTAAGGTTTCTCACCCGATCTCTTGCGAGCCTTAGTTGAATCGATGGGGTTCCGCGCGAAGCTTTCTTGTCTTTCGAGGGGCGCCTGTCCTTTTTCTTGTCTTGAGCATATAGTCAGTGTGACTTCGGAAGGTTACATTCAAGTAATGAGAATGTGAAGTCAATTACTACAAGAAGTTGACTACTATCGGCAAGGTAGCTTTCTTACTTAGTGCTAAGGTTCTGAAAGAAACTTGCTTGTTAAAAGGAAGAAAGTCTTTAGTGATTCGTGTTGTCCCGTCTCTCTTTGTGATCTATTTTTCCCAAGAATTTGTTGGGCTCTTTTTTTTAATTGTATATAGTAACGGCTTGTTTAAAAGCAGGTTTGGAACCCTGTTACTTGAGTTCTCGGGGTGCTGCCTCGCCTCTGTCTTAGAATAGTTATAGTTATCTAGTCCGGTCTTATTAGGATATATATTAGCAGTAAGTCCCTTTTTAAATAGCCTCGCTTGAAAGCGGCCTGAAGGCCTCCTTCCCCCGAAACTCTAACTCGGTCAACTGCCTATGCCCTCTGTCGTGAGCTACTCATGGAGACGGCCGACATGCTGCGATCAAATGACTAAGACTCGGTTAGGTACGCAGCTTTTTCTCTTTTCTCTTTTCCTGAACCCGCCCTGATCTTAGCAAATCCGAGAAAATAAGGAAAGAGCTCTTCCCATCCCACACCGCCAAGCCTATCTATTGGTAGGCCCAAGTAAGAAAGAGCCACTGCACTGCTTTACATTGGTCAGGCTGGGCTGGGATAATAGCGCAAGCACTTCGATCATAGAAGATAGGCTTGTAGAGCGTATGAATGGTTCGGATCGAAGAGCCTCCAAGCTTTATTACGAAGCCTTAGCCTATATACGATCCAACTACGAGACTACGTAAATCAATGACTCCATCCGAGCAGCCCTTATGCAATTGAAGAGTTTGCACCAAAGCAGAACAGTCCAAAGGCGATCGATCAGCAATGAAACAGTAAGTACCTTTAATAAAAGACTCAAGGATCGTCCAGTCTTAAAGAGTGCCACCATATACATACCTCCTCTGGCGGAAGCCTCCTCCATCTCTGCTGCGATCTCGGCCCCCAAAGCGTAGTATTCCGCGTCATCATCGTCCTACGGAATGATAAAAGCGGAAAAATTCAATACGAAGACAAATGTCAGAAGGACAAAAGACAAAGAGAACATCAACTTTACCTCCTTCTTGCAGCGAGTATCCGGAGCAGCAGACTCTAAGGCTTGGAAAGGCACAATGGCCAATTCCATCTCTTCAGCTGAACAATTTGAGCCGATCGAGTGATCGGCGGTAGTCATTTTAACTGCTTCCTCTCTCTCTCTTCTCTCCTTTTCCATGGATTACTCTTTCCTCCTTCTCTGTTCGACGAAAAGAAAAAAACCAATAATTGAAGGGTCCACCCCCTTCTTGCTCATCTCCAATAACACTTCAACACTTGGAAACAGGACCACCCATGTTTCCACTCTTTGGTATACAAGGTCTGCTAGAAGGCTCTTCAGCAGAATCATCACGAAGGGTCGAGAGACCAGCACTGTCCGGGTCTCCCCCCTTCTCTTTTCTCTCTTTCTTTTTTTCTTTCTTCTTCCACCTTCTTCTCCTGTTTGGCTTCCTCAGCTTCTTGCTGTTGCTTCTTTCTGCTCTTTGCCCGATCTCCGAGCTCCCTCACTTAAATTGCACGGGTAGAGTATTGAGATGAAGGCACAGAAGCGCGATCAGGATCAATAAGATCGATCAGCGTGCCCTTATCAAATGACGATTATCAATAGAGAATTCCAACCATTCCAGGGCTTGCTGTCGAATTAACCCCCGTATCCCATTTTTCTTAGCCCTACGCTCCCTTCTCTTGGTCTCCATGGCAATGGTAATGACCCATAAGCCGAGTGAGCAAAGGTTTCCTAACCACACGCCCAGCCCAACTCGGCTAGGCCCACCCACACAATTAATAGAAATACCAAAACTGCTAGATCGAGCTTTCTTATTCCCACCGGAAGATGGAAGATTCGATGCAGGCTCACCCATGGCGGTTTCAGTACGCTCTTCCCTCCGCCTCTTAGCCCTCAGCTGCCATTTTTCCCGGATAGTCTATTTTTAGAGAAAAAGGCTCTTATTTCATTATTTCCTAAGTCGTAATTGGTTATTATTCATTCTAGCTTCTTAGAAAACTATAGATGAAGACAATGTTGAGAAAATCAGAAGATTGTCTGATAGTCGGATAGGACTAATAGCTGCTAGGATAGGAACGGGGAGAAGTAATAAAAACCTAACTTGAGGAAGGAATGGGAGAAGGGAAGACCCATCTAACTATTAGAGGAAGTTTAAAACCATCTAATACATTCCCTTCGGTACTTAGCTATTCTAACCTTCAAAAGAGAAACTACAACCTCATTCTGTCCTTAGCTCTTATTACCTTCAAGGAAGACAACAGGAAAGAGCAATCTCATTCTATAAAAGAGCCTTCTATCTATATCAAACAAGAAGCTTAGAGTCCTTTCCCTATGGTCAAGCTGTTTCACTCCTTATGACACTAGAAGAGATAAAGTAAGGAAGTTTTAAACCATCCTACAAGCAGGAAAGACATTGAGAGAGAGAAGGGGGTCTATCTTGTTACATATTGTTATAAACCTATAGACAAGACAATCTTACTAGATAAGACAATAAGACAATAAGAAGATTGTCTTATAACTAGTATATGCTCCTTAAGCCAGTTTTCCTTCTCTTCTTTTTTTTTTAGCGGCTGTCAGTGCAGGTGAACCGAACTCGTATGGCTAGTATGTATTGTTTCCGTCAGTAGCTAGTTAAAGTGAAGGAAGTTAGGGTGCGAGTATAGTTGTCTTTCTGGTAATAGTTTTAGTTGCAGTTATGCTCCCGCCCTTAAGTGGTGACGAAATGGTTTTCCTTTGAGTTGATGGTATGGGTGAAGTGTTAATTTGGTGATTGTATTGCTAGATCTATTCTTCCTATACCTAATTCTCTAGTCATAGATGTATTGTTTAAAAAACCTCAGTCTCAAGTGTTTGAGGAAGTGAGCGAAGTTCCCAATGTGAGAGGAATAATAGCTTTCGCCCTAAGGCTTCATGAGAGCCTGAAAACTGGGGTTTGGTTCATGACTTAAGAATCATCTGTTTCCTCAAACGAAGGATTCTCCTTAGCTATGATTTCGTTTCCTAAGCTTTCTCTTTCATCAGTACGTTTAGTCCTTATAAATTCCCTAAATTTTCCATGTTCCGCCCAAGCTAGCGCAGAATCATCAATTCA
This sequence comes from Pittosporum tobira, assembly GCA_032359685.1. Lineage (NCBI taxonomy): Eukaryota > Viridiplantae > Streptophyta > Magnoliopsida > Apiales > Pittosporaceae > Pittosporum > Pittosporum tobira. The sequence continues at coordinate 15,813 of JAUMHB010057180.1, forward strand.
CTTTTTAGTAACCCAATATGGAATCATCCATAAACATAGCGTAATACAATTCTATAGCCTTTCTTTCTGGCTTCTTCCTTCGTCAACTGCACCTGAACTGAAAGAGCTGGGATAGCTTCCCTCCCAGTTCTGGTTCCGGTTCCTTCACCTCGTAAACTCGGTAAAGCGGCTCTTCAAGCACATTAGGGGTACCTTAGCACAAGCGCTAAGCGATAATAATACCTTTGTAAACACTCTACTAAGTATGGATCGGGGTCGGACTCGGATTCTTAGTCGAGTGATCCCGCGCTTCATAACCGATTTCATACCATACCGCTGCCGTAACTGAATTTAGGCTTTCCTCTTCTGATGTCTCGCTAAGCTTTCTTTCAATAGGTCTCTCCAGGGCATTCGAATGCGTTTTCGGGTCTTGATGCGATTGCTCATTTGCTTCCTTTTTCGTGAGATTCTCTTAGCTAAGGTTTAGTTTTGGATAGGGCGCTTGAGCGCTCCTTCCTCATCTGTATCGTTTCCCACATCGTTATTGTTCTATTCCCTCAAAAAGGAAAGGCGGGAAGAACAAATAGTCTGCTGCTAAGCTATCTTCCCTTCGTTCCAGGAAGAGATGATGGTAGGGCCAAGACCTGTCATTCAAATCAATCTTCTTTCATCTCCTTCTCTTTCTCTTGTTCCTTGTCCGAAGGTTCCCGTAACAGTAGCTATGGTACGCTCTGTAGCTGGTAGTCGGTGGATGCGCTAATGGTAGGTGCGCGAATAATAGTAGAGGTGGAAGGGGTGGTAGGAGGTTTCATCTCTCTTGTTCTATTCCCTCCGACTGTGAAGCTTTATTTGAGGAATTAGTCGGAGGTGAGTAGTAGGCCCACGATTGGTGGGTGCATTAGTATGTCTGTATGCCTGTGATAGTATAGGCAGGAGTGGATAGCTTGCCTGTTCCATGACCGAAGGTTGAAGTAAAGCGATCGAAGGTTTCAGAAATCAAGGGAAAAGAGATTCTTCCCCACACCTGATCGATAGTCAAATCGCCCAGTTGATTCCGAAACGGGGGAAGCTTACTCACATAAAGCGAAGGATTTGGTTCTTCTTATTCCTCCGGCTGACCAGGAATAGGGTTAGGTCCTAGAGAAATGGGGTCCTCCCTTAAGAGCTTATTTAGGGCAAGCCCATCACATCAAACCTAAGAAGAAGAAAACCTTGACGACTTCTTTTTGGCCTCCTTCCCCCGAAACTACAGAACTGCAGCATTAACAACTGAACTAGAACTGCCAAGCTACTTTAGAACATAACTGCTGTTCCCGTCCTGCCCGCCTATAAGTAGAACTATAGAGGTAAACTCTAAACCAGGAATTCCTCCTATTCCAATTCTCAAGTCATACGATTTTCATTTTAATCACATAGTTTGTGCTCCTTCTTTTGTCTTTGAGCCTGCTTTTAGGTAGCTATAAATAAAGGGTATGGAAGCCCCCCCCTTCTTCTCAGAAAGCCCGCGTATTCTTATTCTAATGCCCATTGGAGCTTCTCTTTTCTTCCCGCTATCTGGCTGTTCTATTTATACGTCTGTTCCCCAGTCTGACTTTCTCATGCCCGGGTATCCTTCTTTTCTCCTTTCTACTTCTGTTACAGTAGCTATAGTTGTAATGGCAATTACAAGGTTATGCAGGTTAAAGGGGGCGTATCCGTAAAGTGTTAACTGACTTCAAGTAACCTATCTTCTTACCCATCTGCAATTCTCCTCCTCACCAGGAGCCGATTCTTGAGGCTTCCCAAGTTGGAGACTCTAGTCCTGCAACAGCTGGAAACGCGGGCCCTCGCGCGGAAGAACAAGTGCGGGAGGACTCGGAGGAAGAGGAATCCTGCGGCCCCCGACATTGGAAGAGGACTAAGCGGCCGTCCTCCACTGGGAGGATTCATTTCTCTTTTTTTACTTGATCGGATGTGGTTAAGTTATAACTCCGGTGAGGCTTCCAATGACGACGCAGGAGCCCCTGATTGAGATGAGCGCTTTAGGGGCAAAAGCAAAAATCCCCGTTCCTGGCGTACTAAGTGAGGGGGATATTCCAACAGTGCTTCGTGACTCCAAAGCTTCCATTGGAGAATCGGTATCCCTATCGACCAAAGCATGAGTTTCCACAGGCCACTGCCACAACAATTCAATCTGTTCCTCCCCTTCCTTTACCAACTAAGAACCTATTTGAATATTTTTCCCTCTTTTTTTTTCTTTTTCGAATGAAGTCGCATTTTATGAAGTCAGGCTTTGTCACTATTCAAATGTGATCTAAAGAACACACAACTATAGATTCGACAAGCGCTAAAAAAGTCACTCAGTGACGAAGTTTGTCCATTACGAAGTATAGGGTATCCATGCCTTCCCCAAGGGGGCACGATAGAATCGTGGAAGCGTTCACCTGAGGTTTTCTGTCTCAAACCATCAAATAGAACTATGGCTTTAAGTGATGATTGGGTAGTCGTTCCTCTCCCTATCTATTAAGCTGGGATTGGGGAAGTTTCTTTTTTTCATTTGTTGAAGTGGTGCTATGATGAAAGTCGTGGCGACTCTGGGCTTGTTCTGCATTTTTTGTCGATTTCTTTGTTAGTCAAAAGTTCTTGCGTGCGGTAATCCTACAGCGGTTGTACTCCTCTTGCTTGCCCAAAACGAATATAGAAAAATTTTATTATTAATTTAATAGTCGGATTAGGATGGGGAAGCCTTGTTCCGCCATAGAACCGTAGAACAGGGGCAAGGGAGTGTAGCGGGCGATTCAGAAAAAGAAAAGGAGAATCCTTGCCTATCGATCCTAAGCGGCTCGGCAGGTAAGTTTAAGTTTGGTACTAGCGCAGCAGAGAAAGAAAGGCTAAAATGCTACCTCTTGTAAGACATATGGACGCAAGGGGTTTGGCATATAGTCTCTGTGGATTTTTCAAATGTTGCAGCGTTTAACATAGTCCATATAATTCTGGACCATTGTAGGCCTGTAGTACCCCATTTCATCTGTTTGAACTTTGAACTTAACTCGCATCTTTGGCTCAGACTGGCGGGCACCTCACACCCCTGAATGTACTTCGCTTTTTGGAACTAAGCTTGCCATGCTTCATCACTAGACAAAGATCTATGCTACAGCATAAGACTTTCTGTAGTTAGTTTCGTTTAAATACAAATATATTCCATATCCTTCGAAGCTGGGTTCTTTTGTGGCTTTCTTCTGGCTATCTGCCGTGCTTAAACTTAAAGTAGTTAATAAAAGAATATCTCCAATCTTCATAGAGACTTCCAGGCGGGGAGTCATTTCCACTATGGTGGCAGCGTTCCAATCCTGGATAAGTTCGATAAGTTCAGGTCTGGGAAAAGGGCCCTGTCATGTATAATGACTTCTGTTCAGCCACCAGGGGGACTGCTAGAGCGGCTACTAACTTGGCTAATGCGTCTGCCTTGTCGTTCTTTTTCCTTTGTACGTGGCAGAATTCGAGATGCTCGAACTCTTTCATGAGCTCCATAGCCATGTCGGGATAGGGCACATTCATTTTGGTTTGCGTACTTCATATGTACCCTAGAGCTGGCGAATGATTAACTGCGAATCCCCATAGATCATGAGGACCTTTATACCCACCCATTTGGTGGACTACCAGGAGAAGGCCGGCAATGAGCGCTTCGTACTCAGCTTCATTGTTTAAAGCAGCCTTTCAGTAATGCAAAGGAGAAATGTTTAAGGCCGACCATATTATAGGGGTGTGACGAATACAACTCCTGCGCCTGAATGGGTCTTTGGAGTTTGACCTTCCATTTGCCATATTTCAAGTCTGGGTGCGCCGCTTACGTGAACAAGAGCTGCAAGGGCTTGTCCTTTGATCGTCTTTTTGGGCATATAGGATATAAAATTCCATTAGTAAGACTGTCCATTTATTTGGCTAAATTCCCCAATAGTGCTGATCTTGTCATAATTTTTTTTAATGGGTCCACCTTGGATGGATATGAGCATGGTTTGATGTGCCAAGAGAGAATGCCTGAGCTTTTTGACTGGGAATATAAGTACGAGGCACATCTTCTCGATAGGCGAGTCTTTTTTCTCTGCATCCACCATCATGCGGCTTAAATAATATAAGGCCCCTTCCGGCCCTTCACATTCTTGAGCAAAGCGCCTAAGAAACTGTCCATAACTGCTATGTAAAAGATCAAAGGCTTTCCTTTCTCTGGAGCTGTCAGGACTTTAGGATTTAGGTAGATATTCCTTCAGGCTTTCGAAGGCGTGTTGGCATTTTTTGTCCCATTCAAATGGTACTCCTTTCTTCATTAACCTGGAGAACGATTGGCATCTTCCTGAGAAATTGGAAATGAACCGTCGTATATATGCAAATCTTCCTTTTCGGGATTTAGTTTCTTATAAATGGATTTATCTTCCCAAAGAGAATCCTATATCCAACAAAATTTTTCCAAAAATTTCTTTCTTAAAATCTTAAAATCCCCAAAACGAATATAGAAAAATCTCTACCTTCTGATGACATAGAAAGCATTTACTCTCTTTTCCTTTTCTTCAAGGCTGGTTCGGAAACACAGATTGGAAATAACAAGACGTTAGTGAAGATTTTCTCTTCCCGTCACCCGAGCTTTCGGCTCATCTTCTTTCTTCTGGGTTGGGAAAGATGAGAGTTGGTCTTCCCTCTCCTCTCGCCGATGGTTTGAGAGTAGCCTTGGCGTGACGCTAATCTACAACTATTCGAGTGCTTGAGTTTCACTCATCTTATGCCTTTGGCCCAGTTCTTGGATAATCGATAGTTGCTGTCGGATTTCCCGATGTTTTAGCAGCTAAACGGATTGCCCGATCCGATATAGTAGCACTGGCTGTCTTAGACCCCGACTTCCCCTTTTTTCATCCCCCTATTAGATTAGAGAGTTTCTATGTTCCCTAATCTCTAAATGAAGATGAAGTGGCTTACGCGCCTACTTCTGCTCTTGCAACAGCAGGTTCACTCCTTCCTTATCTAGTCAATTGGCCTATCGATCCTGAGCCGATCGGTAGGTAAGGGAAAGTTTCTTCTAGCCCCCCCCTTTCTATTACTATTAAGGCTTCCCTGACCGGGGCATGAGCCCGAACGGACTGACTGGCATCTGAAAATCTCGTCTACAAGGTTTCAAACGCTCTAGTGGTAATTGCTTTTATCAAGAATACCGGGCCTCCCGGGCATACCAGTCATAGAACTAAGACGAATAGATATCTTACCCTCTTAGCCTCGACTCTTCCTTAGGGGTTTGAGGCCCAGTTGGAGTTTAAGCAAACTTTTTGTGTGTGAATGTGGGAGCTTAAGTGGACACTGAGTAGTGAATTGATTGTCTTTGCCTGGAGGTTTTCGAAAGCTTGAGGTTGTCTCTGCCCCTGTGTAAGGGTACTCTTGATATATCAATGACTATCATGAAGCCTATAGTTGCTGCGGGCGTTAGACCAAGGCTTGTAATATATTCCGCAATAAATGTTTAAAAAAAAGAGGGACGGGGCGAGACAGAAAGCGACAAAAAGTGCTACCTTCATCCAAGGAACCATGGGATTGAAGAAAGCATGACCCGAATGCGAGCATTGTTCCAGAGGAAATTCCTGTTGCTAGTGACTCGAGACCAGTGGAGTCACCGAGATCGAGTTCACACGAAGCCAACCGAGTTGCTCATGGGAACCCTATCCGCGGTAGGGCATTTGAAAAAAAAACGAAACTTTCAAGATTAGGTAAGTGTTAAGTGTACTTGAGTAATAGTCTGAACTGAAGGAAATAGTGGGCGGATTTTTTCAGGCTTACCTGTCCAAATTCTTAGAGGGGTCAGAGAACTGAACTAACTTTCTATCTTTTTTGTGCATATTCACTCTAAAAACGAGCGGATCTTGGCTTATTCATGCCATTTTTTCTTGCACATTCTAATCTACTTATTTATTTAGTATTGTTGAGTAGGTTGGATGCCCTACGTTTTTGAATTACCTTATGTGGCTACTTCTGTCCCTAAATCCGATTATGGTTCTGGGCCTATTCTATTCATCTTCCTCTTGATTCAATATTCCTTTCCTAGCGTCATCTACAGAGCGTATTCAAGAACCTCTAGGCCTGGTAGATATCTTTTTTTCTTTGTTTGTTATAATGAAAGTAACGTTTATGCTTGTTAGCAGTAGCTGTCCAGGAATTCCAGTCTTTCTGGTAAGTGCTAAACTGTTTCATGCTATTCCCTCTTTTACAATCCGGTTGAAAGCGGTGAAGTGTGCCAAGGAGCCAAACCCGGTCAACCATTTGTTTGGATAGCTTCTGCTGGAGAAAAAGACCGGATAGATCCTACTTATCGGCTAGCTCAATCGCAAATCGGTCATCTCCATGATAGATTCGCTTATTCTCTCTGACAGACCCTTGTCTTCGTCTTTGTGTTTGCCGATTCAATTGATGCTGCGAGACTGAGAAGGATGGCTCGACGTGGATCCCTATTCTTATTTTCTTCCTAGTCATTTCATAGAAGCTTCTTGCTTTAGAAAGATTTCAGGGGTGGATTGAGCGGTGGCAACGTCCGAAAGGTATGATTGAGTAGTAGAGGGGCCCCATACGCGTATCTAGCTTGGAAACGGCTTAAGAGCGTCTCGCCTTGGTCGGAAAGAAGGGAGAGAAGAAAGATAGAAAAGAAAGAAGCTTTAAGAGATAGGAAAAGCACCTTAGTTCATAGCGAAGCGAAGCGCATGCGATGAGGGAAGAGAGAGACCACCAATGCAAGTGAATCGACTTAAGCATCGATTTCGAAGGCGACAGGTTTAGACATCATTCATGAAAAGAGAGCCAGCCACTTTTCTCGTTAATAATGTTACAAGCAACAACGAGAAAATACGCTCTTGGATGCATGCCCCTATCTCCCACCCATCGTCCTGATCTTGGCTTGGAGTATCCAAGTAGCGCTAAAACGAAAAAGCCAACTATTGGAATTCTTGGGCTTAGCCCTCTTTTACACCAACTCAATAACAAGCGCCGAACAAGGATGAAAGAAATCACATTAATAAGATCAATTTCTTAAGCCAGTCTTCCATGGTTTGATGGAAGAGCTAAACCTGAACCAGCCGGGGTTATTAAGGAGAATTCGTCTTCCAGCCAATCACGCAGGAATCCACTTTAGAATTGATTTCACGCGTCGACATGCTTCTACCTTTCTTCCTCGACTGAGAAAATGAAATTCAAGAAGGAAGTCTATTTACAAGGCTCTAAGAGAGAAGAGCCATGAAAGAAGAGACCCGAACAGAGACTCGGTCTATACTCGCGCATCGAAGAGCATCGTTCATTTTGTAATAGAATAGTTACGGCTTATCTAGCCTGTCCACGAATGAATCATTTGCGAAGAGACTAGCTCCTACACTTTCTTTTGTCGAGTTGGTGTTCTTCGAACATTTTGAACCCTATAAGCTAAGCTATTGATGGCCTATTAAGCTCAAGAAGCGAAGCAGGTCTTGTTGCCATGGAAAAAAGAAGATTTTATATAAGTAGGTCCTTGACCCAGGGTCATTCATCAATCTTATGGATGCGCTTATAGGTTTTTATTCCCTATCTTTTTTCCTTTCAACCCTTAGCTAGTAGGACTATCAGATAGAATGGCTAGTCGGTAAACCCTTGACTGCCAATCTCATGAGAGGTTCTAAGCTAGCATCCAAAAAGGGTGGTCGTAGACCAGGTGAGCGTTAGCGACAAGTCTCTCTTTGAAAGGGGGGAGTAGATCAGTTTCTTTCTAGAATGACTCTTGCTGAGTAAAGCTTGAACGTGGCTTTCGCTCCTCTATCTTCCAAAAGGAAGTGACATAAAGGATCGTCGCCAGGAGGGAGTTACTGCATTGATGCCTAAAATCCGCTAGATTCGAAACTAGGGTAGGGCTTGGGGGCTGCTAGTCTTTTCGACGAATCCCCTACACCTATGTTCAGAAGTAAGGCGATTTCAAAGCGAAGGACTAACTGCCACCTTAGACGTCCGAAGGGCTGCTACTAAAGCCGATAGGGTGAGGTATCATAATAGAGTAAAGTAGGACAGTGAGCTTATTAGCTAGCTTAGCAGTTATAAAAAATCCTTCAATCAGCCCCAGAGCTGGGAGTTCTCCTTCTAGGTTTCGGAATAGAAGGAAGGAAGCTCCCGGGAGGCTTTACTTTAAAATCCGTCCTGCTTGATTGCTTTCTTTGGCGAAATTCTTAGGGTGAGTAGGGAGCAAAGAGCGCGAGGAGTAGGCAAAAAAAAATTCCCTAGGAGCTTCTATATCCTATTCCTATTAAAGCGTAACTGCTCTTAGCTGGATGGGGTACTCCTTCTTTAAACTCTTTAGATTCCTTCTTCTCCATAAGCTACCAATCCAGCATTATATAGGAAGGAAAAAGTCTCTAGTCAATAGAGTCAAACCCGCCATTCTCCGACATTGATTCCTAACGACGATAGTTCTTCTTTTATTCAACATTTCAAAAACCCTCTTCTCTCTTCAATTACCGAGACCCGTACATACACAGATTTAAGTAGCTCATCTCCTTCTAAGAAGTCAGAGCTCCTTCCCATACTCTAAAAAGAATAAGAGCTTTTCTAAACTCTTGCCCTTAATGAAAGGAACAGAGGTCTCTCTTCCGGAATGCTAACGCATTTCCTTGTTCGTTTCATTGTAAAGCCCGCAGAAAAGGAAGGGGGTTTAGGAGAGATAAGGCTAGGCTGGAGTGAAACCTTTCTCTTAAGGTTCAAAGATGCTCGACTGAAAGCAAGGGGAGGAGCGGAGCGAGGTCTGACCTTTCATTAAGGAGTTTTGGCTTTGGAGTTGAGGATGTGATCCCCGGTAAAGCTCTCAGCCAATAAAAGTCAGAGAAAAACGTTGTGGAACAAACATATGATCTTGCGGGACCAGACGGGGGATATGACTCTTGCTGAGTACAGTTCTTTCCCTAGACTGACTTCCCATCTCAGGAGAGAAGAATAACGGGAACAGCTGACTCTCTTGCAGCGAATGTTCAGGTTTCTCTGATTCAAAGATTTCCTCAATCCGGTAATGCTTGAGAGTAGGGTTGGGCTTACAGCAATACGTCAAGAAGTTTCCCTCCATCGACTAATAGGAGCTACGGGGAAGAACCCGAAAGGGGAACGAGTAGCTGGAAGAGGGCATAGCATAGAAGAATTGCTATAATAAGGGAATACTGATAGGCGTAAGAGAGAGGGAAGGGCTCTTTCGGTTGGGGTTACATCCCCTCCTGAGTCTTGTTCTTTGTATGGCGTAATCGGATGGCATAAAAGGATTGGAAATGCAGCTCCGTTTGGAGCGAAGGTACCCGGTTAAAAGGAAAGAGAAAAGCTTGTCTGGTACTTGTCTTATAAAGGGAAGGGAATTGATGCTTGACATAAAGAGCTCTTAAGGAGCGAAGGAGCGAAAGCCGCTCGACCAAAGCAAAGGATTAGGGTTAGGAGGAGAGGGAATTAGGTTAGCGAGAGGGAAGAAAGATGCTGACACAAGGTCAAGGTATGGAAAGGACTTTCAAACTGCTTGACTTAGACTGAAAGTAGTGAACCGGAAAGAAAAAAGCTTGACTGAAGCTAACAAGTAAGGGGGCTGGCCTGACCTCGAAGGAAATTCCTCTGAAGTAGATTAGTAGCGCTAGGGTTTAGGGGATTCCGATAAGAGAACCATAGAATCAAGCGAACCCGGGGAAGCAAGGGGCTAAGGCTAACTCGATCGAAGATAGGTTCGAAGATAAGATTCTCGACATCTGAATCTGAGTCTGATACAAGGGGCGAAAGTGCCTCTCCCTTTCGCATATCTTCAAAAAACTCATTCCTATCTCTTCTCTCAGAGGTTTGAAACTCCTCTATCTCGGCTGATTCTCTTGCTCCGGTTTCAGTTGAATCTCTGGTGCTCTTACTTGAAACTTCTGAGTCAAGCAGCTAGTCAGAATAAGTCTTTACTTTATTGGGCTGGGCTTTGGCTAGTAATAGCCTATCGCGGGAAGGGGGTCCAACCTTCAAAGGAATGAAAGATCAGCCCAGAGCAGAACTCCATTTTGGCATTTCCCACTAGGCTCTTTTTAATTAAAAGGAAAATCACAGGCCGACCTGAACTAGCTATCTGACAGTTTTGAAGATATGCGAAAGGGAGGGGGGGAGAATACGCTACATCGGATATTGCTGTAGTTGATGAAACAGCTGTAGTGAAAGGCTAGTTAGGTACCGCAGGTAGAGCATCTTTCAAGATTTCGTATAACCACTTTACATACATTGGCACCTTGGCCAGGTAAATCCGTCCCATTCTCCGGACCTCACCTCTGCTTTTTTGGAGTACGGGATGACTCGGATGGTCAGATAGAAAAAGAACCTGTCAGTTATGCCTTTAGGGGACGCTACGGTGCCTTAGCTGGTTCCCGAGCTTCCTTAAAAAGTGGTGATGTAGGGGGAGTACTTTTTTTTTACCAATGGCGAATATCCGCCTCTTACCGCCCCCTTCAATAGAACAACCCAGTCGACCCGTTACTGGAGGGAAACCAAGGAGGTCCTCTACTCTTCCATCGTTCAAGCGATCCATGTAAGGATGACAATCGGTAAAGAGGGCAAGAGATAGCTTGACTTCACTCTTTCCGAAGGTCTTCCGTGGAGGATGTGGTTTGCCTATTTCAGTTTTCAACTGCTTTATCGTATAGGGCCCGTTCCTATGGAGAGCTTCGTATCCAATCTCTTCGCTTTGGGCTTATTCAAAAATCCTGTCTTCCAAGCCTTATTAAAAAGAAAGAATCCATTGTGCTTTTTGGCTTTCGTTGATCATTATACCGGAGAGTGATGTTCTTTACGCCTTAGGCGGGCCCCTGATCTGCCTATACCAAGTTCGAAGTCCTACGATCTGTGCTTCTTTGTTCCAGTGAGCTATCTAAGGACGAGTAGTCTATACCTATTCAATCTTCTTCCTTTTCAGCTTACGCTATGATCGGGACATTGCTGATTGCTATGGATCAATCTTTGCCTACAAAAGAATGGAGTGGATTTTCATTTCCACGTCCAGTAGGGCCTATCGCTCCTATTCTACACAGCAGTCCATACGTTCCACTTTTAGCGACATTGATTGCCACGAACAAGATAATCATTTCTGTGATCCCTAAGAGAAGTAGGAAGCAGCCCTTCCGGTAACACACAATACGAAACCAGATAGGAGACTCAAGCTTAACCATTCATACAAATAGAATCGAATAAGTTGCGTAAATAGAATGATACATACATAGATACTAAGAAAAGGCGAGAACTCCCCTTTCTTGAAAGTCTAATTCGATAAAATACAGTCATACTTAGTAGAAGCACAAAGAAATATCCATTTAGGGGTGGAAATTATAGCGCTTACTTCCGATTCTAGAAAACGTCCGAAAAAACCTGCTACGAAACTACCGAGTAGGGGCAAAACGACTTTAGTTAGTCGAGACATCTTTTTTTCGATTTCTTCTTTTTGGTACAAGGAAGACATAAGTGAGGCCTCACCGTTTCCGTGAGAGATCCGATCTCAGTTGTTTTGTTTTCAACTTAATCTCCTTCTCAGCTTAATAGATAGGGAGGGCTCTTGGAGGAAATTGGATCCAGCTTGGTTTCCCAACCCAACGGATCGTAACCTTCGGGCGACTCTCAATTAAGGTAGGTCACCCCCTCTATCAATATTCTCTTCTCCCATTTCAACCGGTGAACGGGATTCCCGCGAGCAACGGACGCTAATAGTAATGATCCAAGGTTCATGCTTATTATATGATATGAGATGATTCAAAAAAGATGGATTCAATCCAGCCACACCTCTCTTTACCTGTATGGCTACCTTGTTGCGAACGAAAGCCAAGCCCCTCTTCTCAATGGAAGCAAATCAAATTCTCCACTGACATTTACCCTAGACACGAAGAAACAAGAAATCCCAAGATAGATAAGAGCCAGAACTATTCCAGTGATCCCCTAACCTTCATTCTCCTTATCTTCATTTTTGAAAATGAAAGCTAGGATGTATAAAAAAAGAAGTTGAATGCTTAAGAAGGCCGTCCAACCTTCCATCCACTGAAACTTTATTGGTAAGAGAGAGATCAATAGAAAGAGGAAGGGAAAGTAGAAAGCCCTTATTAGGGTTTTCGCTTCAGAAAGTACTGAAGAGAGTCTTTCCTCCCGAATGAGGGCTACAGCGCAGAAAGATAGAAACAAAACGAGATTAACAAAAAAGAAAATTAGAGTGTTTATATTAAGATCCCCGTCGCTAAGAAAGAGACCCAATACAATATTGGGAAGAAAATAAACCCAAAATGTCCAGTTTTTTTTTTCCTTACTGAGAAAGAAAAAGTTGATTGCCCCAGCCCCAGCGATGGCACCCAGTAAGGTGGGAATCGGACCAATATCCCCGAACACTCTTTCTGTTTCCGTAAGTGAAATTGTTGAGTCCGTTTGCTGAACCAGTATCACGTCTGCTGGAATTCCCGGAGCGGAGATTTTCGTTTCAATCAGAGAACGTGTGGTTCTATTCTAAGGCTGGGCTTCCCTTTAGAATAGAGGCTCCCCGCCACCCAATAGAATTAAAAGACGCAAGCCCCTAAAGAAGTCAAGTTCTTCCCCCTCACGGAGCGCTGGTAAACAAAAACCAGCTCGACCGCGTCCTTTATATAGATGAGCACTAGAAGGAGGCATTGCATTCTGTTAGCTACTTATAGCATACCTATAGAGAACATCTATCTAGGCAACCCTCTTATCTATCCTACCGCGCCTGCCATGCAGAGCGGGAGCATTTCAGATTCTTCCGAATTCCAAGTATAAATTCATATCGAAGAGTCTTAGACTATCCTTTTTCTTTCCCTAGCGAGTGAAGCATATTATTATTCCGTGGATGTTTTGAACGAGTGTTGAGCGAGTGAAGTACCCCATAAGCTATAAGGGCGAGCTATATGTATAAATTCCGTGAGCAGCGATTGAACTGAACGTTCCAAGTGCATCCAGCAGGAATCGAACCTACGAATTTGCCCAAGGTATAGTATAGGTTGGGCGCTTTAACCATTCAGCCATGGATGCAAAGAGACTCAGCGAGTGAACTAGGTTTTGGTATTCCTTCTCGAGCTTCTATTTCTTCCGTTAAAGAAGATTCGAGAAAAGATGGAATAGGAAGACGTGTTTCCAGAACGAACAAGATACGGGTTGAGAAGGGGGAGTTAGCAAAGTTAGACAAGATTGGAATGGGCATAGGAACATGTATTGATGTACCAGATCGGCTAATGCTCCCAGGTTGATGCGATGTATTCCACCAGTTGACTGAAGACTTGATTATTGGTATATCGATCGGTCCAGCACGGATTGAAATAGGAGCCGGTTCGACAGGAAGCTTTTGAAAACGCAGTGCACCCAGGTAAATAAGGAACGAGATGAATACAGAGGTTAAACGAGCATCCCACACCCGAAAGGTGCCCCACATAGGTCTTCCCCGAAACCCCCCAGTAACTAAGGTAAACAACGTAGAAAAAGCACCCATTTCTGTACCGGTTCCGGAAGAGCGAAGAAAAAGGGGATGTTTTGTTAATAGGAACAAGAAAGTGTTTATAGCCGTAGCGATATAAACAATAATACTCATCCGAGCCGCAGGAACATGTACATACGGAATACGAGAATTTCCACCTTGTTGAAGATCTAGTGGTGCTACCCGAAGACTTAAATGAATAGCCATCGCTGTTAAGAACAACCGAGATCCAATGAGAATTTGCGCGTAGCTTCTGGTCTTTGACATCAAAAAAAAAGGTTGTAATAACGAAAGGGACATGTGAGAATTTGGTCCTAGCTAGTGGAACAAGAAAGACATGGATCTATATTCAATACACAATCAAAGGATTTCCCCCCCAAAAATCGAAGAATTCCCCTTGCTTTGTTTTCGCTCCGCTCGTGCGTGGCACTCCTTGCTCGCGGAGCTACTTTAGTTTCCGAAAAAAGAAAGGTTTTGGAAGAAAAGATAGCAGAAGCTACCCAACCTACTAGATCCTTTACATAAAAATAAGGGTAAAAAGAAATTTTATCCATCTCTGAATGTACACCTCTAGGGTGTCTTCGCCTCTCTAATGGAATTTGCGTCCATTTGCTTCCCATTCTTTCATGGAAGCTGATAGGTGCTTATACGCTTCACTAGCATTTGGGATACCCCCAATTTGAGTGAAGACGAGCATTATCTCCCTCATCTTAAGGAGTCGGGGCAAATCGGACTCACCGATTTTTAGCTCCGATTCGCACCTAATAACAAAGTCGGACTTTGGGGAAATCCTTGTATGAGCTCGTAGGAAATCCCGGAATTCAACTTGCATTTCTTTTTGCAACTGGGAAAGGGAAGCAGGCGGAGCATGGTCCGGGACTTCGCGGGGTTGACTCGTTGCTTCGGCAAAAGGCGGTTGCGCTGAAGACGGTCCCGGCTGAAGCTGTTCCTGCACCCCCGAGGGCTCTTCCACCGGACCCCGGTTTTGGGCCGCGGAAGAAGCTTCCTCCCCATACTCCTCGAAATTGAAGTCTTTTCTCCAATTTCCCGAGTCCGACCCCGAAGCCCCTACGTTTGGATCTGTCATATAGGTGTTTAGGCCAGCACCATTGAATATAAGAGAGATCAAGAGACCCGAAAGCAAGACTGCCCCTGGGAATCCTATCTTTATAAGATAAGTAGACAGGACTTTTACACCCAGAGAGCAGCCAATCCGTTGGACGACGCTATTAATAAATAGGTTCTCGACGGAGAGAGAATATGCCAAACCTAGACTGCTAAATAGAATATATAGTACTGCAATTTGAAGATACGCTCTTACCGAAATCGGATTTCCTTTTCGTGCCATATGCGCTTAGACTTTACTTTTTCCCTTTTTTTTCTTCCCGATCCAATATTTCTTCTCGAAAGTCTTCGTTTCCGTGTAAAAGCAAACTCTCCAAATTGGAGATCAACCAACGAAGAGCTAACATTTTTTCTTTCACCTCCTTAAACTTAAAGAAGAAAGAGAGCTAGCAGATGAGCTAAGCAGGCATACATTTGGAATAGAAGGTGCCTAGCACTATACTCCTTCCATAAGCCTTGCGCCCCCTTTCATTTCATCTTTTATGAAATTCTTCTCAACAAAAGGGGATAGGGACTTCATTCAATTCAGCTAGAAAGATGGCACTTACTGAACACTATAAAAATCTAGAATGGATTGAACGAAAAGCATAAAAAACTTCCTTTTCGAAAGAGGGAAAGATCACTCCTAAATGCGGCCGTGATCTTTTTTTTTTTTTCTTATATACGATACCACCAGACGCACCCCTGAGAATTGCGTCGTTGTGCCTGCTCTGATCTTGACTTAAAGTGGATTCGGGAGTTGGTGCGCTCTTATCAGCTCTAACTTGGCTCCATATCAATCACTGAATTCCATTTCTATTTCTTGTATTGATTGCACGAGCTAGCCAGAAGGTAGCGTAGCTCTTCTTGCTCTCCCAATTCAGGAAGACGAAAATCGCCGGTTGGGTTGGTCCAACCAAGAAAGCCTATTACAAAGGATTGTTTGAGCATTGCTTAGGTCGAGTTAAGTAAAGACTGGCTACCTATAAAGATCCCTCACTGCACACTTTTTTCTATATGTCTATCTTATAGCGGACTAATCACTAAATAGATACAAATAGGTGCAAATTCTGACATCATCACAGCCCACTTGCTTCTCTCGCTCCTTGCTCGCGGAGCGGCATACCGAAAAAAAGAAGACGGACAGCGCTTTTAGCCTGCCTATAGCCTTCGATTCGATCTTGTACTTTGCTACACTGAAGACCAAGCCAATCTCGACAAAAGATGAAAGTACAAAAGAAAGAATGAAACTCGCAAACCTTTCATATACACCATAGAATCCGATTTTCTCTTATGAAAGAGTTAGTTTATTTCACCTTTCATACCTAACCTATCTATCTTTTTATATACGATATTACCATCAAGCATTTTCCACTCGAGCGGAAACAGCTGACCAAGAGACAAGAGCTACCTCACCAGAGGCCATTGTTCCTGAAGAGAGTCTTACTAATGACATACTTCTTCAGTCGAATGCTCCTGGGCATTGAGGCTTCCTTCTCGCAGTCGAAGCGGTACTGGAACGACTTTGTTCCCTATTCGATATGGTTTCATTCTACCAGGATGCTCAAACTGCTAGCTGAGACCTCTCTTCTAAGAACTCTTGACGTAAATCCCTCTCGTCCTTTCGGAGTCGACGTGCTTCCTTATTCGCGAGAATTTCTTCCCTCCGGTGCTACTTCCTCACTAAGCGCTCTTCTTGTCGTTTCAACCTTTCCTCATATCTAAGCTTTTTGCTTAGATTATCATGCAGTCTTTCTTTAGCCTGATCAAATAATGGTGCTCTACTTTTGGACATAGGATTTTTTATCACCCCATTCTTCGTTTACTAAGGTAGAACTCATACTATGCCGGATGCCGGATTTGATGTTTCAAAGAAGAAGATGGTGAACAAGCACCTTGACGTTTACATATGTCATTTTCTTTTTCCCCTTCTTCTATTTTATAGACTTTGTCTTCTGTCTTCTCTTTTCTGCACGCTGGCCTATCCCGCATATGAGACGGATTCTTTCCTCTAGCCTCACCTCCGGTATCGCCTACCATTAACTGCTACTGCAGCTACCGTGGAAAATTGGACTTCTAAAGTCAAGGCAGTTCGTCAGTCCATGCCCATTTACAGAGCTTCAGCTATCCCAGCACTGATCTGGGTAGATGACAAGATTGATGCCTTGCTCCGCAGGGTCGAAAGATAAAAGGAAGTGAGGTACGAACTTAATGAGCTGGAATATGGCCTGGCATTCGAGTAAGCAGGAGTGACTTTAAGAATGGAAAATGAATTCATTCAATGACTTAGTTGATCTCTCGCAAACGAGCTTTGAAACTCAACATGAGAAAGTCGTTTTTTTTTTCCTGTTGAACAGAAAAGAAGAAGCGAACTACTTGTTTCATTTTACTTGATAAGGCAGGCAGGTCGAACAAAGTACTTGTCAGCTCCTGGAAGAGAAGCTTCGACCTCGGCCAATTTGACTGAATCTACTGGATTTTCTACTTGAATTGGAACAAACGACTTATACTGTTTACGAGAGGAATACGTTTTGTTTTAGGAATTCCTCCTCGGAAGGAGCAGCGGAAGCCAACTCTCTTCAAGACGACATATCAAACAGCCCCTTAAAACAAACATCTGAAAATGGTGTCATACAAACTCTAGAGGAAGGGGCATTGAGAATTAGTAAGTCGAAGACTCACTCTTACATCCCCTTTACTAGAACCTAAAATCAATAATGAACTTCGCCTTGACCGTTACGGGCAGAGTGATTGAACAAGCGATTAACCGTCGATTCAAAGACTCATTGAATGAACCCAATTACCTGAAAGGATCATCCGCGGGTTAGAACCTCCAATTCAACCTCTAAACTCTTTTTTTCTCGGCTGACAAGCGAATCGGGCCTTTCATTCAGAGAGGGGAGGGGATTACTGCTCATAAAGGACTAGCCTGAATGGCCGATTCCTATTCCTGCTTATAAGCTTCGGCTAACTTACCAGTTTCATCACAGGTTATCAGGCGGAAGAAAGAAGTCAAGCTGCACGCAATCGACAACCAAAAGAGAAAGGCCCCTCAAATAACACAAACTATATTCCACATGTCTTGCAAGAGACGATTCAGTTCACAACAGCCGATTCCATAGGCATTCAGGCTTGATGAATGCTATCTTGCTTGCTTTTTAAATCCCTGAGAGAGGGAGCCCGGGTTTGAGACTCGTCCCTTATTTTTTCGTGATGCCAACTCATTTTTCCATCTGTTTCCCATTGTGCGAACTTCCCTCTAAGAATGGGAATAAGAAATTCTTTCATTGCCTCGTGCTGTGGACTCCCCACATCTATGAAATGGTAGTGCTCTCCTTTGTTGGGAACACTATTAATGGTAGTCGAGTTGTAAGAAGACGATGTGGACGAGCATGTTGATAGAGGGGGGCGCAGAAAAGAAGAGTTCTTTGTCCTAATCCGTTTCGGGGGTGCGGCAAAAGAAGAATGCTTTTTCTTTCAAAATAAGTATGGATTCCCAATTCCTATTAAACTTCTGCTGACTTTAGAACGAGAAGAACTGGCAAAGACGTCAACTTAAAGGTATGCCTGCCCTACTGATGGATTACGGAAACAAAGTCAAAAGAGAAGGAAGAGGTTTCATTCCTATTCCAGTCATAACCTAATCCACTCTTCTACAAATAATTACTCTCTGCTAGAAGGGGCCGACCCAGAAAAAGACATTGCAGGAAAAGGCTCTCCAGCGGCAGCGTCTGCTTCAGCATTCACTGATCCACCAACAATTGAAAACTGAACTTCTTTTTCGTGGTCTTTGTTTAGTTAAATTGACTTCTTCTCTCACTTTCCCACCAAGGCGACTTGCCAACATTGACATCAACATGAAGACTCGGTGCGATGGCTTGCTTTCGACCAAGTTTGTTATACCAAGCCTACTAGCTTTCAACTCAACCTAAATAAGGCAATCTTTTAGCATCCCCGGACCGAAATCCTATAGGAATTTCTGCTCCAGCCCCAATAGAGGGTGCCCTAAAACTCCATCAAGAGGCGCTTTTTCTTCTTTGGATTGGCACTCTTTGCTCTTCGACTACAAGCTAGGGTGCATTTCTTTTTTAAAAAGACCGTCCCTTGAAGCTAGGTAGGGGGAGATGAGTGTATGGTGATACACATTTCCAAAGAGAGAATGGAGGACACTTGAAAGAAGTTAATGGAGGCTAAGGAGCTGCAACAATAGCATTAGCGCTTCCAGGCACGCTTGCCTATCACTTCTGCTTCATTCATCCTACTCTACTTCTCTTTCTTTCATGCTACGGCTGCTTCTTTCATCCTGATGAGCTAGCCGATGCAATTGCTAGCACAGGAAAGATAACTCATGCCATCGTGGATTCCTTTCCTTGTGAATATGGCTACTGGCTATTCTTCGCATCGAAGAAAGTCAGTAGTTTAAATAAGGGCACTCTCTCTTGCAAGTGAATATATATCTTTAGGCTAGGCTTCTTCATTCCTTTGCTCGAAAGCCTTGTTCTGTAGCACAAGAATAAGCATTATTGTCCTTGAACGGAGAGGAAGCTGGCTAACTAAACCTCTCATTACTTCAATTGGCATTGTATTACGAGTGTTGGATTCCTTTCATGTTACAGGTTTAGCATTCCCCATAGCTTTAGTCCCCGTATGTTTAGTGGTCGAGTGAGGAGATGAGAATTTAGCAGCAAAGATAGAAGCTGGAGATTGGCCACAAAAACCTCTTCTCTTTCTCAAGGAGACAAAAAAGAGAAAGGAAAAAAGCAGAAGTCGCATCTGCTTCCTAGGGAAAGTAAGTAAGCCAATTTCTTGGAAAGTTCTTTCGATCCAGTTGTTGGAAGGTTGATTGACAAAAGAGATTAGGGATAGGTAAGATTTTTTCCATGATTAGAGAGATGAGACTCGAGCTGTTTTCATGCCAGCAAGGGAGTCGGGATAGATAGGACAGGATAAGCTAGGGCCAGGGTATTTATAAGACACCGGTCTCCTTATGCTGTAACAAGTGTTGGAGCGAAGGCGAAGGAATTTTCCAAGTTCTTCTCTATCTGACTACCAAGATGCAACAGGTGCTTAGCTTATACTTCTAGTAAGCGCTATATTGA
>JAUMHB010057203.1:3925-15308 GCA_032359685.1 Pittosporum tobira
ATGGATGGATTACCTTGAACCGGCTAGCTGCTTGTCAGATAGTCCTGGTAATAATATATGAGCAATTCAAAATTTTGACGTTGAGAATTATGGTATTTAAAAATATAATTTTGGTAATGATATGTCATCTAACTGGAGATCTGCGGGTGTAACCTTCTAGGCAATTTAGGGTTTTGGATTTGGGTGAAACTTTTAGGGGTTTGTTTGGTAGAGCTTACTGGACTCAATTTGTAGCTTATATTCAATTTCCTAATTTCAAGTTTTTTTTTGGTTGAAGTTGGAGTTATGTTGCAAACTCAATTTTATGAACTTTACATTTGGCCTATTAAACTTAATTTTTTGTTGTGTTTAAGTTTTTCATAATTTCTAAGTACTCAATAAGTTGGCTTGTTGATTTTTATTGAAGTTTATTTGTATTTAGTGTTTTTTACAGGGCGATAATTGTTCTTTTACTATGTCTGTTCTAGTTTGTGAGTAACTTTGATTGGTTTCTAGGGTTAAGGGGAAGAAAGAACAAGAAGGGTAAAGGTGGTCACAAGGAGAAGCAGGTTCTGACCATCTCTAAGAAATTTGCTCCGGAAAATAACAATCCCAGCATTAAGCAAGATGCACTACCAAGTGTTTACGACGAAGCCTTAGCTTTACAAGAAGTCTTGGCTACTCAATCATGTGAAAATAAGAAAAATGTTACGGAGAAAACATTGGTTTCCATGAATGATACAACGTGGTTGGATTTACTTGACTCAGATACAATATCAAGTTATAGCGAAGCATCAGCTTCACCAAATCCCTCAGTGTGTTACAATGATACAACGTGGTTGGATTTACTTGACTCAGATACAATATCAGGTTATAGCGAAGCATCAGCTTCACAAAATCCCTCAGTGTGTAACAATGACAAAAATGTTATAAGGAACATACGGGCTTTCGATACATCAGGGTTGGATGATTTATTGGTTCGAGATACAGTACTATCAAGTGATAAAGAAGTCTTGGCTTCACAAAATCTCTTGGGTACTCAAGGGCTTGGCAATAACAAAAATATCATGGAGGAAACATTATTATTCTTGCAAGATACATCATGTTTGGATTTCCTTAAGCCAGATGCACTATCAAGGGATTACAAAAGTGTTATGGAGGAAGCATTGGTTTCCGATGATGGTGATACAACATGGATGGATTACCTTGAACTGGGTAGCTGCTTGTCAGATGGTCCTGATGATGTTGATGATAATGATACAACATGGATAGATTACCTTGAACGGGCTAGCTGATTGTCAAATGATCTTGATGATGATGATGATAATGATACAACATGGATGGATTACCTTGAACCGGCCAGCTGCTTGTCAGATGGTCCTGATGATGATGTTGATAATGATACAACATGGATGGATTACCTTGAACCGGCTAGCTTCTTGTCAGATGGTCCTAACAATAATATATCGGCAATTCGAAATTTTGACGATGAGAATTCTGATAATCAAGTTTTCCTGAAAGATTCATGTCGTGAATGAATTATGAAGGGAATTATGGGGAAGATGAGGCCCCACTTTCTGGGGATTAAGCAGCACTATGAGATTGCCTGGAGTCTCAGCTTTTTCTAATGAATTAGACGATATTGATTTCCATTGATGATAAATCATGGTTGGATTACCTTAGCCGTGATATGTCTGCAAAAGTTGGTTTGTTCTATTGTTCTGTTGAATTTTATTTTTCTCAGAACAACATGTTAGTTATTGCATCTTTTCCAATCTAGAAGAAACCGGCAGATTACCTTTGAAAATAAAGGATTTAAATAGTCCTTATGTTTTGGACAATATAAATAGACAGAGGAGCTGAATAATACAGGAACATATATAAGCTAGGCGAGGTTCCCCTTTGATATCTCCCAAGCTAAAGGGTTTTATTTAGAGGCTGGTCTTCTCAAAAACCAGCTTACTAAGATTTTTCTGCAGGACAAGAAAGGCCTTCGTCTTGAATCGACTCAGTTGCCTGGCTCAGTTCGCTAAAAACATATGAATCAGGGTAAGCTAACCATTTTTTCTTAATTTTTTTTTTAAAGTTTATATTTTGGACATAACAGCATAATATATTAAAAATCACACAAGCAAAAAACAACGTTTCTAGTTATGAACTACACATTTTGGGGTAGTCCTCCCAGCAAAATCCTTAGTTAATAGAGCTAATACCACTAGGCCTATTATTAAGATACATAAACATAACATTCTGAAAGCAAGCTTGCTTAGCCAGATGATCTGCGGCTTTATTTCCTTTATGGTAGATGCATGCATTCAACCCGACAATCCAGTCTCGATCCACGAGGCTCATGCAGTCCTATACTAGGCTTGTATCAATAGGAGTACATGCGGTGGTGAGAGATCAGATACAGTATCAGGGGTTAATCTGATTTGGGATATTGGGGTTGTGTTTAGAATGGTCAGGAAGACATTTGAGAAATTTTTCACTCCGTCTCAATTTAGATGCCCTAATTAGAAAATATACGTTCATTATGAGAAAATATATTCTCCCCCAAATACCATCCTTACTCTATTAACAGGAGAACGAAGGAGAAGAATTTGTTTTTTGTTTTTTTTTTTGGTACATAGAATAAATTATTATATGTAGTGGAAGGACGGAGAAAGTTTTATATGAGTAATGAATTTAATATTTTTAATGTGTTACGGTTCTAATGAAAAGATTGTCTAATTAAATAAAAGTATGGTTAGAAAAACCTGACAAAAAAAATACATTAATGGAAAATGACAAATAATTTAGATAAATTAAAAAATAAATTAAAATCAATAAAATAGGAAAGAGGGAGTATAAGATTTTTGAGTCGATGAATCTGCACAAGAAAGTGAGAACAGAAGGGGCAAGAAGAACTGAAGTGAGTGAAGAACGGGTTGATGTCTTCATTTCCCGATATACTGACTTTGTTCTTCAGAGAATTGTGATTAAGCACTGGTTTAGCACAAGTCAATCAAGGCTATCGGTCACAAATTAACTTTTTTTAGGGAAAGCATCATAGAAATGTATCGGTAAGTAAAATTAGATGTTAAAGAAAATATAAATATGAGATAGCATGTGATGTACTTAATAGCATCAATATTTTTAATAAAATAATATTATTTATTTATTTATTATTTATTACTATATTCTTATAAGGATACATTACATTTTTATCTACATTTTCTCTCTGTACATAATAGAAAAACAGCGGGAACAATCAAAATATTTAGACTAGTGGAAGACCACCACCATTTTAGTATTTTACAATAGTAATCTAATTATTGGAATTTATTATAGTTTATTTTTAAAAATTAATTACTTTAAAATTAATTTAAATTTTTTTATAAGTTAGATTAATTTATTTTAAGAAATTAGTCAATAAATAATTTTTTTTTAATTCAATAAAAAATTTAATTAACAAATAAACTATGTCAAACAAGCGATTATAGTGACTACCTTTTATTCCTACGAATGATATCTTGATAATGAGACAAGTGTAGATGATTTGAAGGTAAATTATAAAGTAATATCTTGATATTGTTTGTGTTTTTTACAATAAAGTTTGACAATTATATTACGAAAAATATTACTTTATAATTATATATATATAAAATAAAAAAATAATTACTCTTATACCCCTATATTGCTTTGTTTTTTTCTTTCTTTTAATACGACTTGCATTGCTAACTGGCTTCCAAAGACGACATAACACCGTCGGTTCCACATCTCTACTATCCCTAATTGCTTTGCCAAATATATATATATACTCCTATAATCTCTCTCTAAACTCCATCCGTAATTTTTTTTTTCTTTTTATAAAAAACTTCAGTACTCTATAATTTCTCCTCAATCTACCATTGTTGACTTATAGTCCCAATGAGTGATTCTGCACAGAATTTGCTGCAATGAAATTGATGATCTGGGAAGAAAAAAGAGAGTAAAATCTAATGATTGAATAATAATATCAAGTCAATTCTGAAGATTTGAGAAAAGATAAAGAGCAGCTCTGAAGACTGAGCAGCAAATCTCCTGCAATTTTTTTGCGTCCAAAGTTGCTATTTTACATATAAAAAAAAATCCAATTTTACTTTCAAGGCTTTAAACACAACGTTTTGAAGGTATGCACTTTTCAGATATATATATATATATATATCGTTCATGTACAACATATAATAAAAATATTATTTTATTCAACTCAATATTTATTATCCAAAAATTGATTTGACGGATTAATGCGTATCCACTATAAATAGTACTCACTCTGTCCTATGTTATTTGTCATAATTTTTTTTTTTTATTCATCTCAATTTATTTGTCACTTTCCTTCAATATACTCCCATTGTCCTGAAAATGATGAGTAAAATGCATAAAGTACGTAAAAATTAACTTTTTATGAGGGAAAATATTTTTTTGACAAAATTATCCTTACAAATGTATTTTATAATAAAAGAGAAAAAAAAAAGAGTTTTGATGTGACATAAAATGGGGATAAGAAAGTAACTACAAACTAAAAGTGATAGAATAAGTCATTCTTTTTTAGATGATAAAAAGAATATCTGAACTTATTTTTTTTAGTACAGAGGGAATACTATTTTTCGTCACATTTTTCTCAATCATATCTATATTTAATTAATAACTCATTTTATTGGAACAATAACATATTAATAATATAAAACTCATTTCTCTCTCTTTCTATTACATATAACAAACTCTTTTTATTTATTCTCCATTGTAATATAAGAACGACATTTTACAAAAATTATTTTTTTCCTTAAAGAATGTACATTTCTTAATTAGGACAATTAGATTAGGACGAATAGAGTTGGGCAACTATTAGTAGTGAATATGTCATATTATTATAATACCTCTAAGGCTTACTACTTTCGATTATGAGACTTATAGATGTATCTTATCATTAGTAGTGGATTACGTGAATTCAAAATATTTATCATATGACGAAAAGAGTGAATAAAAGAGATATGCGAAGGGAAAAAGAGAAAAAAACATGATTGGAGTGAGAAAAAGGATGAGAGATTAGTAATGGATGTGCCCTAAATCTAAATTGTTTATAATAAAAAATAAATGAAGAGAAAAAAAAGAAAAGAAAAAGTGAATGAAATGATGGATGGAAAAAGGAAATGAAAGATTTTGTGAGATACGATCATCTGCCCTATTACTAGCGAATGTATTTTGAATCCAAATTGCTTATGAAATTATAAAAAAGAGAGTGAAAGTGATGTGTGGATAGAGAATAAATAAAGATAAAAATAAAAATAAATGAAAGAGATGGATGAAAAAAGAAAAAGGCAAATTCTGTAATTTGGGTTCATTTATTTTCGCTACTAGCTTTTGTTAATAGATGGACTATGTGCACAGTGTCTATTAGACTGCTAGATTGGGTCTCAAGAAGTATTTACCATTGAAAATTTTTGGAAGTTGGTTATGAATTTGGATGAAATAATATTTTTCTCAATTTTTTTAATAGCATTTTTACTACTATAAAGTTTAATTGGAATAAATACCAAACTATTCTTCTCACGTGATAGATTTTATAATATATAAATATTCTGACATCATTGTTATAAAATTAAACTTATTCACATTTACAAATTATACATGTTGAAATTAACTAAGGTGCCTATGCTTGAAAAGATGATACGGCTCTTTTTCCTTTCGAAAATACTCCACAAGACTCATGTTGGTTGGTTCTATTAGCAATTAACAATACTACAAAATAAAATAAGAAGAACAAATTGAAAAAGACAATCATACAAGAACACAATAATTTCACGTAAAAATTTTAATAGGGAAAACAATGGCGACTGCAATATCACTATATTCTGAAAGTGATACAAACGTAGTATACATTCATCTCCTTATATGTGGAATATAAGGAAAAACTCTAATTCACCGAAAATACAAAATTATCCTTAAAAAGCCCACAAGCAAAAAACACCAAGTTCAAAAATAAATAAAACCTATTCCGAGTTTGGGGTCGCTGCCCCCAATCTCCCCCCCTCCGGGAAGCAAGACCCCCATGTCATCCAATGCTTACACAATATGAACCATATCCAACAATTTCAGTTGAATTTGAAATCTTCAACTTTTAAATTGACGTGAATTAGCTTAAGTTTATAAAACGACGATAAATTTAAGTAATAATAGTATTAGATAACTCCCTTAGTTTCAAAATTTACGAGCGTTCTTCTTACCTTTGGGAAGTCTATTTGGATTTTTTAATTTCTTTTTGCAGATCTACAATTGATCTGATTTACTTGACTATTTGTTAGAAAAGTTGTGAAAATATCAAATTATTATTTTAGAAGAAATACAGTAAGAATAAGAAAAAAATAGTCCCTTCACAGAATCTCCAACACCCTTTATTTTCGGGGCCCTTGGGAAATGCTTGCTCTGTTTTTGCAAGGAGTCCTTTGCTCTGTACCTTGACCTAGTTCTTTTATTTGCAAAACCACAAAAAGCAGAGTTCATTATAGCTGAACCTATCCATAATTTGGTATTAGCATAATAGATGACCCTAACTTGATTTGGTGATTCTACTGTATTTAACTTTTTAAATCTAATTGATGCCTTATTATTATCTCCCTTACTAAAAAAAGAGAATAAAAACTCGGAAATTACAGAGTCAATACTTTTGAAAGCTAGGTTTCAAAAATGTTGAGGAAAAACATATTGGTTTATGTGGATGATACAACATGGTTTAAAAAAAAATATTTTCAAATACTTTTAAGTTTTTCACAATTATATTGACTATAATTAAAATAATTCATGTAATTTTAAATTTAAAAATATAAAACATCAACATTTTAAAGTCAATAGTATTATTATTTTTTTGAAACTGATAGAATATTTGATAACTTTATACAAGTCATCTTCAAATGGAGAGATGATAATGAATGCACCTCCTTGTAACTCGGTCTTTGCCGAACTAGATGACCACGATTCCATGAATGCACCTCCTTATAGCTCGCACTTCGCCAAACTAGGAAAAGGAGGAATGCTCTGTTCGTGCATGAAGAAATTCTCAGGATCAACCATAGTCTTCGCCTTAACCAACCGCTCGAAATTATTCCCAAAATATTTACTACCCCATTTTCTTGCTTCCTCAAAAGTTAAGCTCCCAATTCCCAAATCAAGATCATTATAATTTACATACGAAGCTCTCGGGTTCTTAGAAACCAAAGGTGCCATGTCATCATATAAGCTTTTCAGCCAATTTAACCTCTCTAATTGTTTGTTTTTACTCGTTTCCGCCTGCCAAGAAACTCCACTATACACCATGTACAAATTTCCAGCTCTATAGGGGAATGGAAGCTCTGTCTCAGAATATTCGTCCATTTTTCCTCCGTATGGTGTCATCAATATATTTGCAGCCCCTGCCTCTAGCTCAAAATATTTCTTCCATATCATTTCAAGCCCTTCTTCAGAAATCGGTTCTTTAACATAATCCGATTTCGCTTTGTAATATAGATAAGGGATCAAACTCCTGTTTAACAAAAGCTCAATTGATTCCCCAAATTGGAAACAAGAATTCCCAGCAAACCAAAGAGTGGATTTAACCCAACTCACTTCCAAACAGTCCTCTTTCAATAATCCCAACTCAGGGAAGCTTTCTTCCATTATAGAAAGAAGTCTGTCAGCTCCACCAAGAAACAGCGATTCAAATGAAACCCGTATAGTTTTCTTTGACCCATCTTGATTTAAATTCACTGCCTGTAATTGGACTCTAATGTATAAATCTGTGTCAATTTTGGGTGCAATATATTGCCATTTATGAACAAGCTTGGTTGCACCTTGTTCTAAAGTTCTGGCAACAGTAAAAATGGTCACAAATTTTGGAACAGTAACTAATTTTACCTTCCAAGCAACAATAACACCAAAGCTAGAAGCTACACCTCCTCTAATGGCCCAAAAAAGATCTTCACCCATGTTTGCTCTATTAAGAATATTTCCATTTATATCAATCATACGGACATCAATTACGTTATCAGCAGCAAGGCCATATTTTCTTACCATAGCCCCATATCCTCCGCCGCTGATTATTCCAGTGACACCTACAGTGCCCCGAACACCTCCTGGAAAGCCGAGGGTCCCACTTCTCTCGGAAATTCTATAATAAACTTCACCTATATTTGCACCACCTTGAATCCAGGCAGTTTTGCTTTCCAGGTCAACGTTGACTGATTTGAGATTGACCATGTCAATCATGATAAATGGGATATTTGCCGTGTAGGAGAGACCCTCGAAGTCATGACCACCGGATCGAATCCTGATATGCATGCTATGTTTTCTGGCACAGTAAATGACAGTTTGGATTTGGGATTCATGCACTGGTGTCATAATGACTTGAGGCTTAGGGAACTCGGGTGATGAGAATCGAAGATTTCGCAATCCGAGCTGCAAGATGGATGCGTATGAAGAATTTTTTGCGGTGAATATGATTTCGGATATTGGGGTTGAGTGTTTAGATTGAGTGGCAAGGCATTTAAGGAAAGTTTTACAGGGATTATGGACTGAGGAATATGTCCAAGATAGTGAGAAGAGAAGGGCAAGAAGAAATGGAAGGAGTGAAGGCGAGGTTAATGTCGTCATTACCTCTTTCAGCACAATTCCATGTACACTGCACAGAAGTATCACTAATTAGAGTAGATGTAACAACCCTGGACCCAAACATACTGGCCCAAAAGTACCAACCAAGTCTAGTGGCCCACCACAAGCCTAACCCAAAAACTTAAGTTATTCGGTACTCTTAGTGGTGAGCTAAGGCTTATATAAGGCCATTATACTCTCAAACTCAACTGATGTGGGACGGAGTATCACAATCTCCCCCACTTAAATACTTGACGTCCTCGTCAAACCCAAACACAATCAAATAAAACCATGGACAGTGCCAACACACTTCCGGCCGGGTCATGTTCTAATACCATTTGTAACAACCCTAGACCCAAACACACTGGCCCAAAAGTATCAACTAAGTCCAATGGCCCACCATAAGCCTCATTAAAAAACTTAAGTTATTAGATGCTCTTAGTAGTAAACTATGGCCTATATAAGGCCATTGCTACTCTCAAACTCAATTAATGTAGGACGGAGTATTACAGTAGATGTTAAGATTAAAGGTAAACCTTGAGAATAGAAGCTTCTAATCATATTGACCACATTTTCAATCTTGATTGGTGGGTTTCAAGTTCACTAGTCTCTCTCTAGATTAAGCTACTAACATGTACTCATTCACATCAGTTTTGAACCATACAATTTCGCGAATTAACTTTAAAAAGTAAAACATTAGTACTATCAATGTTTCACAGAACGAATCTTATTTCTAAAATTTACAAACTGTAAGTGTTCATTTTATTCCATGTTAAATACCATGATTGATTAGTGAGACCGTGATGATTAACCTAACCGAAAGATATTGTATCATTTTATATTATTGATCAATGAAAAAAAAACTCTCTTCGTAGTAGTAAAAATTATAATATATGGTCAAGAACTCTCTTGATTTTTAAAACAAAAATATAAAGAAAATAGGTGTTGGGTTTGACAGAAATATTCCAACATTGGCAGACAATCTATAGGGAGAACATATTATGATTTGTCATGATGGTCAATTTCTTGATGGATTGGGGTTATTATTGACTGACTTTTCAGTCAACCCACAAAATGGTCGATGGATTTTCTATCAAAAATATATCTGTCAACTTGAACTTGTCTCGACAGATTTTTCTCTACAAAGGTAACCTCGACCGACTCCCCAACAGAATATCTGGTCAAGATTGACCCCAAACTCGACAGACTTATGATTTTTCTTGACAGAAGTTTCCATGGAGATTGAAAGTTATTTTCGTAATGATAATGTGTGTGCCTGTGATAGTGTGTGTGTGTGTATAGATGGTACTCTAAATGGATAAAAATATTTAAAATAAATTTAGAAAATAGGTAAGATATGTATATTTTGCTTTTCCGAAAAAGAAAATGAAAATGTCTAGAGATAGTCTTTGCCCGAAAAAGAACTATGGCTAAAAAACTGGTGGGAGTCTCTAACTCCTTCCATTTCAAATTCCACGTTTTGAATGAATGAATAAATGAAGCACATTAATTTAATAATGGATCGTTTTCTTGTTTTAGGGTTCGTTTGGAACAGATTATTTAAAAACTGAGTATAGATTATTTAATAATCAGATTATTGAATAAGTGATTAGTTCTATTTAGTATAGTTTTTTTAAAATAGATTATTAAATATGTGCTTTAATAGAATCTAAAAATAACTTACTCCCTCCATCCCATTTATATTGCAACACTTATCTTTTTTGGACATCCCACATTATTGCAACATACCCAATTTGAAAAATTTAATAATATTAATTGTCTAAATTATCCTTACTTTATCAAATATGGCTCATTACTTCAATCACTATTATCTTATTTTAAATTATTATATTAATACTATACCCCACCACTTTAATTATTCCTTCACTATTTTTTTATTTAAATAATAATATCAATCACTATTCTTCTATTTAAAATTATAATATCAAACACATTTTTTGAATTCCGTATAAAGTCAATATGTTATAAATTGTTTGAGACAAAGAAAATATTAAATTAATTAAAAAAAAAAAAAAAAACTATACTGTACTGTACCAAACAGCACCTTAGACGAAGACATCCCTCCCACCTCGCCAATAATAATGGTGTTGACTGTTGGATGCAGTCCTTTCATATGGTGTGGGCCCCAATTTTTCTCAAATTAAATTAGGCACAACATAAACGTTTTTTTCTCTTTCGTTTGTTTACTACAGGCAGGAAGTAGGTACTTCATAGAAATCTACAACTAAAAGTTTAAAACTAATTTAATAGTTCTGTCGCTTCAGCAATTTCACTAAGGGAGTAGTAAGAGGTAGAACAGCTGGTACTTACCACATTTAACACCAAAAGTTCCTCTGGAGCATTTTAACAAACACATGGGCGCTCTCTTGCACTGTCAGTCACCTAGCTGCCTTGGCTTCTTCTTATGGGTATTAGTAGCCGCCCAAGAGTTTAAGGAACCTGCTGGCTGCTTGCTTGCTGAAAAGGGGTCAATAAATTTTGGAACAAAAAAACATGTAATGGTGAAGAAAACTGTAAGCGGGAAAGAAAATCAGGCATTAATGAGAGAAAGAGGGTTTATCTCTTTGGTTATCTGTAAGTGGGCGTGAGTGGATCTGAAATTCACCGTGTCGCAACATTAAAATTGAGTCGCGCACGGTTTGCGGCACTCGAATGCCACAAAAACTTTTGTTTCTGTAATAACATTAAGAATAAAAATTATTATTATTATTATTATTATTATTATTATTATTATTATTATTAT
>JAUMHB010057214.1:0-15307 GCA_032359685.1 Pittosporum tobira
CAATTTTTAATCTCATTTTTAATCTAAATTTTAACACTAATAACATATTTTATTCAAATAATTACTGAAATTTAATATAAATTTTATTCAATTTATTTTTCTCAAGAAATAAAAAACAAACGTACCATAAGAGTGTACTATAAGAGTATCCATTGGTTTATAAAATGATCGGTTAGGGTCATTCCTTTTGAATCGGAGGTTACAGCATAAACGAATATGTAGGGTTTATTTGATACAATTTATTTCAGAATAATTTATAGATAATTTTTTAATTATAATTTTTTTTGAGCTAAAAAAAATATTTATTGATTAACTTTTTAATATAAAATTTTTTAAATTAATTTTAAATGAGTTGATTTTTGAAAATAAACTATAATCACCAATAATCAGTGTTGCCAAACAGGACCGTATACTGGTTACATTATATGCTATCGCTGCCGTCTAAGTGCTCGTTTGGTAGTAGCATTGAGAGATCATGACATTCAAACGTAATAAAATATTATATGTGGTAGACCGGAACAAATTAAATTTAAGCTCAAAAAATTGTGTTTTCAGTTTAAATCTAATTTTAACAAAAATTTTAAATGAGATGAGCATTAGAAGAAGGGTGTGAATTTCTGTACATTTTTTTTTAATTAATTTTGTACACTTAAAAAATGATGAAATTTTTAATTTATCTTTTTTAAATACAATAAATGTGCAACTTAATTTTTTATTTAATAAAAATAATTTAAAATATTCATCTATTTTTAAATGTATAAGATTAAAAAAAAGTGCGTAAAAATTAACCGCTTTTGAAATAATATTACTACAAAAAATAGTAATTAGAACGTCCCTTAAAGAAGGGAGTTGTAATCATAATGAAAAGAAGACATCACGTAACGTACGTAAATGGAAGAACAATTTGCAGATACTATAATTATACCATTTGATGCCTTGCATTGTAAAATAATAATATATACCCATTATTATTAGGGATATAAATAAATTGAATTGAGTTAAATATTGATATATTTAGATTTTATTTATATAATTTATCGAGTTTATAATGATATTTGTGTGTCTCGTTTAACTATTAAATTAAAATCGAATAGAAAATGAGCCCGAATAATTTAAAATTTTTAAGTCAATACCATTGAATGTTAATACAAAAAAAATAATTTGATAAAGTCTGAATAATTAATTGAACTTTAAAATGTACTCATATTTTACTCTTTAATATTTTAAATATAACTCGAATCGAATTTTTAATTGAGGAATCCCAATTTTTTTAGTTTTATTTACAACCTTAATTATTATTTTTATTCTTATTAGAAAAAAAGAGACATACACATTTATTGATATACTTACGTGGACATGAGTGTTTTAAAAATTATACTCCAAATAAATTAATAATAATAAATAAAATATTTAAAATATTAATATTTATATAATTACGTAAATATTTACTCATATTTTTCTTCTACTACTACTTCTTCTTCTTATTATTATTATTACATAAAAACTCGTACGTGAGCTGTGTGTTGGGTTTCAGTAATGTCAGTTCTTCGTCAGGTAGGAGAGAAAGAAAGACATGATTACATAACAAGAATTTAATAATGCTACAGAAATTTTGTGTTGGTTTGAATTATTTCTGTATTTTGGGTAAGCAATGACCGGAGTCATTGACCGATGCAGTCATGCCTGGCCTGGCCTGGCTTGGCTTGGCTTGGCTTCATATTGTTATGATCACTTCCTCTCCTCTCACTCTCACTGTGTACTTGCACCAAGTGCCGTTTGATTTGTCCCCTTCTGTTTTTTGTCATTCATACGTATAATCATCATATTATATTATACCGTATACTGTTTGGATGAATTGTGATTCGACTCTTATTAAAAGATCTTACTGCTCCCTCAAAATATAAAAATAAATAAATAAAGACCTTACTGCATGCTCCATATCTTTTGCAGAACTACACGTCAATATAATTATTAACATTTTTTTTAAAACAAAAAATTTAATATTATAAATTATTTTTTATTTTAAAATTATAATATTATTAAAATAATTTATTTATAATTAAATATAATTTTTTAATGTCCATAAAAAAAAAAAAAAATCAAACTGTTAATAGTAGTATCTACCGTAAAAGTACTACCCTAATAAAAAGAAAGACAGAGAAATACTGTATGAGAGAGACAGAGAGTCCCGTTGTAGTAAGACAACTACTAGTATCTTCGGCCTTTGTCAGAATGTGGATCCGATTTGCGTCATCTTCTAACCTCACTCACTCCTACCTTCATCCCCCATACACGCTCTCTCTCTCTCTCTCTCTCTATCTGTCTCGCGCATGCCGAGAAAATGGAACTTATCACTCTGGAATAGTATAGCAGGGTTGTTTGGCAGCAGGCCAGCAGCGCGCGCTCTTAACTGAAATTTGTAATTTGTAATTTTTATTAAATTTAAATTTAATTTATAAATATATATCTTAAATTTAAATTTATTAAATATAATATTTTTATTATATTGTCTCATAACTTTCGTTAAACACATTTTGGGAAGTGCATTAGAGGTTTTAAAATACATAAAAAAATATATATTAAAATATTTTTTTAATATATTCATATATTTCATTATAAGAATATAATATTTTCACATAATTGTCAAAATATATTGCGAATATCTATCTCCACGTACTCTCCTCATTCTAAAAAAGATTGAAACTTTTTGAAAAATATGGATATTAAGAAATGTATTTAACTAAAAAATAATTTCGTAATTATTTCAATTGTCTTTATATTATTATAATTTTAGATAGTGTTATAGTGGTTGAAATGATAAATCATAATATTAGAGTAGTTGTTAAAGTGATGTGTCATATTGGCCCTGTTTGGCTAAATTAATTATTGGCGATTATAATTTATTTCTAAAAGTCAACTCCTTTAAAATTAATTTAAAAAAATAATTTAAATTTTTTTATAGATTAAGTATAATAATATTATTGATTTACTTTAAAAAGTTAGTCAATAAATATTTTTTTTAGCTCAAAATTTTTTTATAATCAACAAATAAGCTATAAACTATTTTGAAATAAGGTATACCAAACAAGCCCAATATTAGAGTAGTAGTTGAAGTGATTGATTATATTTGATAAAGTAAAAGTAAATTAGACAATTTGTATATTTAAACTTTCCACCAAAAGAAACTTTGCACTTAATTTGAGATGACTAAAAAATGCAAGTGTTACATTTTTTTTGAAGAGTATAAACTATCATTATTTATTTCATCAAAATTAAGATATATCCTTGGGAAGCAATATAAATCACTTGTAATTTGAATAGACTCACGTAAAAAGGATATTTATTATATGATTTTATTGATATATATATATATATATATATATATATATATGACATTCTATTTTTAATTAATTTTTTTTTTTTTATGATAGTCTTTTTGAAACAAGATAAGTAATATATAGGGATTTGATATTTGAGGGATGATAAATAATTAAATATACTTAAAATTTCACTAATTTACTCCGCCGTACAGTATGGTTTTATTTCAAATATAATATATATGCACTTAAATTTACTCCGTATATTATTGTCACAATGTTTCTTACTCTGCTGCAGGCAAGCGAGTTTACTCGATGCGGCCGGCTGAATGCGCTCAGGGCTTCCATATCTAAGTCAAAAGGCTTTTTTGGCCCAGCTGTTTTAAGTCGGTCTGTTTGGGACAAGCCCACGATCATTTTTATATTTATAGTATAAAATACTGTATTTAAACTTGTGTTCTTAAAAATCTGTAAAAATGTCCTAATTAGATACTAATTGAAGCGATCAAACAATTTCCTAAACATTAGAGGACCGACTAAAATTTAATCAAGAACTTTAGAGCTGTGATTTATGCCTAAAGATATTGCATGTGAATTGCAAAATTAACTGCAAAAAGTGCTTGAAAAAAATTTCTACACCCCATTTACAGCAGAATATGCAAACTTATGCTACAAGGATATTATTGGTAAATCAAAATCAAAATGAGAACATTAGAAGATTCCATTATTAACATAATGTGACTTCAAACATGAACTATGTGCATTCCCCAGTCAATTGGGCAGTAACTTCCAACTTCGCTGACAAGATCAACTAATACAAAGAATTTTGAATTTGAAGGTCTGAATGAAATTTGCAACTCTTTTCTAATTGCAGAAAAAGAACAAGAATTAGCACAGGCTACAACCATTGAAGAACATCATAGCCAGAGTTTATAACGCAAAATGTGTAAACCTAATTTTTATAATACCTGTAAATACCTTCATTTCAGTTAGTTACATGTTCTCTCTCACATCAAACTTAATAGTCGCCATATGTGCTCCTCATTCCGTGGCTCACGTCAAGTTTGGCAGCCGGCTATCTGTACTTCAATGAAAGGTTGAAAAAAAATAAAGATCCAGAAATTGAAGTTTACTTTTAGTCTAAAATCTGATCAGAAGAGAACTGGCCAAAGATATCGGGACATGAATCCCAGTTTCCCTGTTCCCTGGCCTCCCAATACCCGCCGATATAACGGTACATATCGCTTCCTTTATCCTTGGCAAACCACTGCGGCTTCCAACCTCTCTCTTGCATCTTACGAGCCTAATTCCAAGACAAAAATTGTATCAGTCAGCATAATAAGCAAGTAATCAACTTTCATAATTATTTTTGATAAGAAACAGACGCAAACTTAACGACCCTAAACAAGTCAACGTAGCTTCGATACACTCTGCATGACTTTACAGTCTGCATGATTGCCATACATGTGCAAAGAATTTACCACAACACGTACTAGTTATATACAATTTTGCAGATAGTAATGATACATTTTTGCCACATTTACCCTTATACATAATGATTCGTTAATTTAGTAGTGGTGGAATGATAATGAGCTTGTGATAATGACTTGAGGGCATTATGTCATTATAATATAGTCCATATAGTTGGGATTCTTCTTGTGGAGGGAGTATAATAAAACTAGCTTACAGAAAATTATAGCAACTATCTATTCTAGGTGGGATTTTAATATGTTTAAACAGTCACAACCTAGTATTGTCATATTTCTTCCAAAGTCAAATAGGTTTACAACATCAAGTAAGATACCTCATCCAATTTCTTTCTCTAGCAACTCCTACATGAGTTAAATCAACAGGCAAAGTGAAAATATGATATACTCTTATCTAGAGACTGAGCGGATCAAGGGTTTGGCATGATGCTCTTGAAAATCAATACAAACAATTATATATTGCTCTAGGGCTATCATCTTCAAGTTGCATTATTCACTCTAAAAGAAGATCAAAGAAATGAATTACCTGCCGCTGCCGCTGCTCTAATCGCAGTTTTTCAGCATTTGCCCTTTCATATTCCCCATTTTCCAGGCATCTCTGATCAGGCCTTAGCCTTGAATCAGTTGGCGGTAGCTTGTCCTGCGTTTTAGAAAACATTTGAATGTTAATAAAGTATCTGCACATTTAAAGGAAGATTCTGGAAAGATGCCTGTGCATTAACAAATGTCAACGAAGGATTAATGTGTTACATTGGACAATCACAAGTAGACCCGGCAAATGGATGGCTTTATTCAGACAAAAACAGACTTAGTTAATATGAGATGTGTTGATGTGGCCTGTATTTATGTGGGCAGAAAATGAGCAGACATAAATGGATATGGGTAGATATTTATTGCCCAGCACAAACGTCCAATTTCAACATAAATTCAAATTAATGTTAATTTAGATATCTCATATTCCCCCCTAAAAATTACCTATCCTCTTTCAATTTTTCTACCTAGAATTTTCTAACATTTTATATTTTTCCTTTTTTTCCCCCTCTCAGGAATTCTCCTACAATTATGTCTTATTATTCCTTCTCTCTAGAATTCATAATGTTTAGCCTTTCAGACACCATTATAAAATTTCACACTGAGAAAATTAATGACTTTTCTCCGCACGTGAGACTGACCTTTGAGCATTGAATATAATACTAGAGAAAAAGATTAATTACAATGATATCATTTGATCAATTAAATTACTTTCTGGATATTTTAATTTTAATCAAGGTATACAGTACCCATAAAATATGATTTCATTAGGAAGAGATCTCGGATTCAATATGAAGCATAAAAAATAAATAAAATAAACGTTTGACGGACTTTATTTGATTGAGCTAGAGAGCATCAGAAATGGGAGTAGAAAATCTTACCCTAACCGAAATCATTTTCATCCCTCTCAAAATATAATGGTTTATTATAAAAAAAATAAGAAGGTAGTTTCTGGGGCTTGTTATCAACTGTCCATTTAAACCCATCAACGGAAATGTAAAGGCCATTTAAAGAATAATGTAGCAGAACTTATCTACCCAAAAGCATTTATATGGGCGGCCCAATGGGTTATAGCCTATATTGCCAGGTTGAATCATAAGCTATTCTGGAAGTGACAACTATGTCTACGTTGTGTGTACTTGAGGCATTTATACTTTTTAAAGTACTAGGTTTATCAATAATAAATCAAAGCAAATACAGAAGGACCACTCTGAAGATGGCAAAAGACATTTACCTTCAGTCCAGGGGTGAGCTCATTCAGTGTCATAGCAAAGCTTGTCAAATTATATCTAGTGGGGAATTTAGGTGGCTTGCTTCGCTTCCAAAGCAAATGAGCTTCCGACAGATCAAATCCCTTTCCTTTGCTGGATATGTCTCCATCCACATAATGCATGCTTTCATCCCACTTCCCAAACAAAGTTGAAACCGTCTTTCCATTCCTATCTTGGACTATGCCTTGCACCTGCAGAAGAATCAACTTCCATTTAAACCAACACTTTGAAATTCCACCAACGTAAGTATTATCATGGGCTGTGTTCTTATCAGTTCTGTAAAAATCCTTATAGGCCTCCACCAATGCCTAGTCGGTCCTCCACCTTTGACTACTTAGGAAGGTGTAGGCGGACTTGACCCTTATTGAAGGTTTTTTACTGTCACATTTAAAAGAAAAAAAAGTAAAACAATTTACTTTAGAGTTACCTGGTGAGGGTTTCGCTCTATAATAGACTGTTCCTTGAATTTCAGCTTACACGAATAGCTACTGCTTCCTTGAATACGCATTGTGCCGTAGTGGTCGCAATACAGCTTTCCCAAAATAAGATTATATATAGATGTCGTTACCTGACAAAAGAAAGTTCACTATTAGGCAGAACCTAATATGCAATGGCAACATCCTAACCATTTGAATTGACTAATACCTTACTCCACTGAAGAACTTCTCCATCATCAAATTCCAGCGTCAAAACACCAACAGGATCAAGCTGAATTGAGCGGCCCCAAAATTTGCTTTTCAAATTGCTATCTCCCCAAAATTTCCACCCCGTACCGTCGCAGTGGCATGCTACGATCATTGGGTGATGACTAACCTATTTCACAAGGAGTAAATTAGTTAAATAACGTAATAATCTAATTTACAGAAAGACACAAGATAAGTTACATTTCAGCCAAGTCTACTTAGTCATTTTCAGCTGAGTCAAAAAAGAAAAACAATTGAATGTTATAGCCACGGATCGAACCTTAGTTTCTAAGGTGAAAAGTAGAAATAGCTACCACTACACCACAACAACTTATATTGCACATAGCTAATTAAAAATTATTACCTATGCTAGGAAATCCAAGCAACATCCCCTATAAGTATCCATATTTTAACTTTATAATTTCTTCATATATTCGTGTATTACATTTGGTACTTTGCCCAACTTTCCATAATTACCCAAATATGTCATGTTTTCAATAAATATTAAACATAATTTATGTCACAAGTACACAACACACGTAACTAATATAATAATATCAGTTGAGAATTTGTATTTTTTTTTCTTTCATAATATAGGATTTGAGAATCAACAACAATTAAAGTAAATAATGAACGAAAATAATATCAATTAGCCTATAAATACTTTTAAATACAGAATATTAAGTAGATTTTTAAATTACCATCAAGACAAGAAATCATACTCGAGAAATAACAAACACTATCGGCCTGGTCAAACAGGTAAAAAATGAATTGAAAATAACAAATTGAATCACAAGTAGAATGAAATTCTACCATAATTTTAATTCAAATATGTTGTTTACTTAATATTTGAGACAAATATTATTTCAACTTTAGATATAAATAACGTTTTTATAAAAATTAGATAATTACTAAAATTGAAGTCCGTGTTTTGCACGGAATAGTAACCTATTAAAGGATGAAACAGGAAAAAAGGATTAGGCACTTGAAGATTCCAAAATAACATGAGTGGTTAACTGACACAAAAATGTATTTGTTGCAAAGTCCCCACCACCCCACCCCCACAACCACAACCCGGCGCGTGATAAGTACATCTTGCAGAGTATTTAAACTGAGAACGCATTAATTCAGCTATAAATTGTACCTTTTCTGAGAAAAACCGAAGGCCTTTGTCAGGAAAATCGGCCTCATACGTCTCCCCCAGTAGTGGATTAAATGGTTTGCAATTTCTCCCTTCAGTAGATGCATATCCAGATACTGCAAATGCAGCAACATTCAGGATCCTCATAAGGCTGTTACCCTGCCAAAATTTTCAACAAGAGATTAGAAGCTAATAAGGCGGGAGCCATTGGACCTCATGATCAGAGTGAGCTTACCTGTTTTCCCCATTCATATGCCCGATCAAGAAGATACGAGTACTCCAGATCTTCAAAACATTTTTGCAGAGAAGATATAGGTTCATTAAAGTACACAGGAAGACAAACTTTTGTGAGATCTTTGCCTATGTTATCCTTAATCATCGACCACAGACTTACTCCCTTCTCCTTTTCAACCGGATCAGGTAATTTCTTACGACGCTTAACAGAAGGAAACATAGCACCAGCAGATTTAATCGAAGGGTCCACGCCATCTCCTGACTCGGAATGAATTTCTTCATCTGATGAAAAAGATGATGTCCGGCGGTCGGACCCGCTACTTCTGAAAGAACTTGATGAGAGAAAATCCTTAGTATCAAAGAAGGCGTTATCATCTTCATCGGTTTCTTCCTCCACGGTATCGACTCTTTCATTCTCATCTTCAGATTCACTTGCACTTGGTTCTGGTAAACAAATGATTTTAAAAAAGCATTAAGGAACCCAATAGGAGGAGGGATGTACCAAAGAGCATGCCAAATAAAACAATAATATTACTCATTTCTTTTCGCACACTTTTCGTGTTATGCATAGCTATGCTTATATCATTTCGTAATTCATATTATATCCTTCTCACCCAACTGCTAAAAACTGGAGGCAACAATAATTGCCATCCTTCTAACTTTTACATTTAATATATAAGCATATATACTTTATTAAGTTGTATCGATAAATATAACCGCCTAGGCTCCCC
Source organism: Pittosporum tobira (assembly GCA_032359685.1). Lineage (NCBI taxonomy): Eukaryota > Viridiplantae > Streptophyta > Magnoliopsida > Apiales > Pittosporaceae > Pittosporum > Pittosporum tobira. Next base: position 9,396 of record JAUMHB010057214.1, read on the forward strand.
AGGCGCCAAACCGTCTCCGGCTCCTAGTGTTTTTCAGGATATTTAGGAAAACCAACATTTAAAGACTCCTGAAAACATTGATATATAGGACCACTGATAGATGCGATAATGAAAACTAAGGGTCCCATCTGTAGGGCATCCTCAAGTATACAAGCAGCCAATGACTCACTTTTTAAGCATAGAAAGCCAAGGGTTTCAGCATCCAACATCTTGCACTTTATAATGAAGAGGTCGTCAAATACAGAGCTACTGACATCATACCATTAAGATGTCGCATCCTTGTAACCTAGAAATTGGTTGGTAAGGTACACAAAAATTCAGGAAGGCCTTAATAACTGATGAACTAAGAATTGAAGGCTCGCAACACATCACCACAAAGAATATCCAGAGTGCTGCTGCTCTTCGTTAAAATGATCAAAAAATAGGAAATGATATTTCTACTCCAAAAATGTTCATTTACACTTCATAAAGCATGTATTTTTTTTAGTACATAAGCAAATTGTTTTGTATAGTGGAGTTGAAATGAATATTGTTGGGACTGTAAAAATCTATTCCCTTTATAAAGTCATATCTGACAAATTCTGATATACATGCAAAAGGTGAATTTCGTGTCTAATGGTATCACACTATCTTAATTGCTAAAATGTGTAACTTCATTGTAATCAATATGCCATTATGGCATTACCCTTGATAATAACTTGAAACCATAAGGCATAGTTTTGTTCTTCAAACTCAATATTTAGGCCCATCACAAGCACCTCATAAAATTGCTAATTCATGAAGAATGGAAAATAAGAAAGTAACCATGGTTATGAGGCTTAAATATTTTTATTTGGCATTTATCTTCTTCTTGTTTCCATCCAATAACTAGAAAAACAGAGGTTATACCTTACACAAATCCCGGTTCAGTGGTTTATATGAAAAAATTGACAGAATAAGTTTAGCCTCTTTTTAAATTCAAAAATGATTTATAAGAAAGCGTAGCAGTGAAAGTCACAAGGGAAACACATCCCTGTACATTGCTACTGGTTACAGAATCAATTACGATGCAACCCTTGTTAAAATTAGTACTCCCTCAGTTCTATGAAAGGAGTCCCATTTCTCAACTTTTGTTGTTTCATAAAAAGTTTACCATTTTCAGTGCTGGTATTATAAAATGACAAAATGTCCTGTAAGTTAAACAACAATCTCACTATCATGCCATCACTACTAAGTGCTAAGCAACAATTATATTTAGGGGTACATGTGATAAAAATGTATCCTTAAAGTTTGAAAATTTTTCAAACGGGACATTTTGTGGGAAGGAAGTAGTAGTATATTGCCAAACTTACCACTGTATTTTTCTTGTGTGGATCCAGAGGACTGCCCAACCTCTTTCCACTGTCTTTGGCTCTCATCAACAACTGTATTCTCCAGATCAACCTTCTCAGTCTGTACAAGACAACAGCATCTATTAACAGCTTTTCAGCAAACAGCAGAACTGAAGACTCGTAATTTAGTAAAAAAATGAAACATTAACTGACGATCAAGGAATTTACAAGCGTAGTATAATGTCAAAGGGATCAAGATTTACAAATACATCCATACTGCAGAAAGGAAAGATTGGGAAAATTTTACTTTATATCTTTTACTTGCTTAAAGGGAATGATTTTATTTATTACATTAATTGCAAACCAAAAGCTACAACAAACTTCATAAGCCAAAAAACCACATCCAGAAAACTATGCAGGTAACTGCAGAACTGTTTAAAACAGAAACTAAATAGGTTGGATCAAGATAGAGGATTGTCTATATTTGTTTTCTTATGCTAGAAGATTGCTATGAAATAGTTCTGCATTTTCACAGTGAAAAAAATCTTTTAGAGAAAATAGAAGTACATAATTCTTTTAACTTCCAAAGATTGCAGGCCATCTTATTTTGTTCTTTTGATGGGTAAGTTGGCCCCAAGAATGGGGAAGAAGAACTGAACAAGTGACCTAGGGGTTAAAATTATTCATTAAACTTTGCTGCAAATGTTGGACCTGATAAATTTGAATTCAGTTTTTCGTCTACAAAATAGCAGTTAAAAAAGATGTCTTTCATTATACTGGGACAAGGGTTGCCTGATCTAGTTTCAAGCAAGACAGGAAAAGAGCTATATAGTTTAAAAGAAAAGAACTTGCTAAATTATTCCCAACAATTAACACAACAGTAAAAAGTTTCAACAACGATGAGCTGCTGATAATTAGCAAGTTAGTTCTCTTTTTTTACAGCCTAGATGATGCCATATGCACTTTCATACTGAATGCATTAAATATTTCATTAGGGCTGTTGTGGAATTTCGAAGAAGCAAAACACGGCTTATCATATGGGCCTCTACAATCTACATTTTGGATAAGGTTTCAAATACGTCCAAATCTTTGGAAGTAAAACAAGACAATACCTAGATTGTAATGACAAGATTTGTTGCGTCACAAGACTTCAGATAAAAAAACCTACATTGTTGTGATTGGTGAGAGATACCACAGTCGGGGAATCAAAACCCACCTCATATATAAATTAGTATTCGGCATTAAGCTTGATGGCCTTGCAAGCAGTTGAATTCCTTAAAGGATGTCTTCAGGTTCAGTGTTGATTCAGCAATGGCCAAATGTTTTTTTCTGATAAGTCATGGCCAATTGTTAAGTTCAGGGTTACCTAATTGCCTAATTCTCTAGGTCATGTATCGAATGATGTACCTGGACCTCAAATAGCATACCGACAAAGCCTTCTATCCGCTACTCACGTATTCATATCAAGGTGTACCTCAAACCAGGTAAAACTGGTTATGTTCTCCAGTTTTATTTGAAATTTTTTATTTTATTTTTATTTTATGTCAAACGCCTTCTCAGTGGCGCAACAAACAACCTAAATATGAAATTTTCAAATATAACGCTTATTAAGTAAACCTCTACTTAAGAGCTTTCATTAACAATAGAAACCATGATTCTCAGCTATGACGTGAAATTATTCAACTGTGCACCCCAGGAAACACACTTGTTAAAGTTGTAGTCTAATATTGGTTATATTGTTCACTAATTACTCTCTTCCTTAATCTTAAGGGCATTAACATTAGTTCACTAGAACTAAGATTGACAAGTCTATGGAAAACACGCCATGGAAGGATCAGTTCACACCGCAACATCAAGAACTATTTGCTAAGTTTTTCGTTTACATGATTTGGCCTAAATGTATGAGGGGCAACAATTAAAGCAGTAAAAAACATCACATAAATTAATATATCCAACGCGAATTCACCAAATAAAAATAAACTAACCACATAAGAAAAGAAAAATGGTAAGTAATATATTTATTCATAAAAGCACCAAGGGGGTGCCACCCGTGTACAATCAAAACAGCCACATCCCCTAATTACATAAACAATATCACCTGCCTAAAGCTAAACTCCGATAAAAACTCCACTTCATTCTGCCAGAAAAATAAAGGACTCAAAGAATAAATTCTTAACAGTCATAACATCGCGTTCCTGCATCTCAAAGTATCGGCCATTCTGTCCATAGCACCAGGCGTAGACTATATGAAATCATAACCCATTGAGCATTATTCTTGTTAGGAATCGCAAAAATGAATCCCAGAGTGAGATATTACCTATGACAAACCCAAAAGGATTTTTTGTGGACGAACAAGGAATGTAGGTCTAATTTGGCTTTGGGATGGAGTTTGTTTGTTAATTATTATTATTAATTTATGTTTTTTGCTTGTCTTTCGATTTGTGCATTGAGAACTTTCTGACTAATATATTTGTCAGATCTTCAGAGGGATTGGTGGGATGTGCTTCACTAATACCTTGATGTTTTTCCACAATTTATTTTTGGTGCTTTTTTTTAATTTTTAAAATTTTCTTTTAGGAGAACTTCATGTCCACCATGTGTTTTGTATTTCTGCTCACCTCATCAATAATTCAACTTTTCATCTATCAAAAACAAAATCTAAAGTATCTTAACACCAATAAAAAAATTCATAATCGAAAGAACTTCTATAACCTTCGCCAAATTAGACAACGAAGTAAGTATTAAAGAAACGAAACTTTAGACATAAAATACAACAAAACATAAGCTCACATGCTAAATGAAGGCAAAGAAGTTGTAAACCATACAAATGAACCATCAAGTCAAATAAAGTTGGCACACACAGATCAGAGACAAAACCAGAAACTTCTTTCTTGGGAGGGCACAAATTAGGACAAAGGGAGACTAAAAATATGATATTTGTGTAACTACATAAAAAAGATGTCAATTTTCATATCTTTACAGATTTTTCCATGTTTAAATTGACTTAATAAAACATTAAAAAGACAATTATATTTTGGGAAGGAGAGAGAACTTTTTTATCTTTTCCAAAGAGTATCATAGAAATATACTTACTTTTTTTGTATAGATCTTGGGGAGCTGAAGTGAAAAATAAAAAAATTTAAGGATAAAGAATAAAATGGTAACAGATAAACTTTGTGTAAAGAAGCCCAGACCAATATAATCTTCTAACTTCATGTTTATACAAGCAAGGAGCACATTCAGACTTCAAATCCAAGTAACATCTAACTGCTCTTTTTAATGTTCTATGAAAGGGGCTTCCACCTCACAAACAAATAACTTATTCCACCTTAGCGAAATATTGACGTTTACATTCCAGGCTAGTATAATTATTCTGGAGAAATTCTAAGTCATCGAGTTCTTGAGCGAACTCTGGGAACAATACACTTCTTGTAATTCTTTACTCTTAATTTTTTTGTAGGTGAGGGATAAGTTTTCTAGGGATGAGGGGTGCAATCAAAAGAATAACAATAAAGCAAATAAAAGGATGTCATGTTATCCAAAAATCAAATTGATTTCATCAAAAACTATTTTAGTGAATATTCAATGAAAAGTGATTAAGTAACGAACAACTTGCTTCATGAAAACCCTTAAAGAAAAATTAATAAAGATATACCAACTCCTCTTTGAAAGATCTATACTGAATTTTTTTTTGGAGAAAACCATAGAAGTTTACAGAACACCCTACAAAATCCAACTGAAAACAAAAAATTGGAATTATCACAGTTGCCCAGCTGCTTTACTTTTGAGGGATGAATAAGCAGTAGGATATGTGGCATTATGTGCAGAAGATACTGAAGAATATTCCGAATTCGATTAGCATGAATTTTCTATTAATAGTCATTAGTGTACCTCTAAATGCCGCAGCGTATCAATCAGAAGCCAATGCTTCTGCCGAACAAGAATAAGTTGATTCTGCAGGGATGCAAACTCGGTTCTCATTATTTGTTCGCTGTCCTGTATGGCTGCCTCACTGACACCCTCTTCCAACAATCGCTGCCGTAACTTTTCGGTTGATACAGCAACATTCTCTATAGGAGCCATTAATTCACTGTTGGACATTCTAGGGAACATCCCCTTCACAGCCTGCAATGCTTCAAACCATGACAACCTGTCTTCTCGAGTATCTGCTCTCAAATGCAGCCTTTTAGTTCCCGTAAATATTGAAAACCTCTTATCATCTGATCTGCTTTCTCGGATTGATGAAACCTATAAAATATCATTCAAACAAAAGAAAAAATATTAACTTAATATAATGTTAATACTTCAAATGCAATATGCACAGAGAAATTGTAACTATTGTATGTTTGTTTACATAAACCATCTAATGAGCCAAAACAACCTTAAAAAAATAAATTCCAGAATAGATAGGTACGCATAAAGCAATTATCTGGACTTATATTTAGAAGGCTTAAAAGTATTTTTGACCCTGTGTTGTTATTACTTTTAGACATTGAACCCTGAAAAAAAAAACTTTTTGAAATCGAACCTCAATGTTCGTACATTTTTTGAAATTAAACCTTCCGACGAGTTCAATTTGAATTTTGGCCGGAATATTCAAAT
>JAUMHB010057225.1:0-15304 GCA_032359685.1 Pittosporum tobira
TAAGTCATTTCAACACAAAGTCATTTCAACACACAGTCATTTCGTCATCCTCGACACATAGTCAAGTTTAACGAATCGTGTCGTATACGTCACAGCTACAGGAGTTAACTATGTAGGGTCCCGGTACACCGGTCTTCAAATCATGTTCAACATTCGAGTTCAAATTATCATGCGAAACAATAAATAACGCTTCAACAATATGGTATGCTTATACATGGTAGATATGTATAATCATTCAAAAAAAATTTATGAACAACAAATAATTTACAAGTAATTAAATTGTACATTCATGGCAAATACATATACTGAAATCTAGATCATACGTATTTAAAAACTGAAATAACTTGTATGCATAAGTGAAACAATAACTTATACATAAGTGGAGAATAATGTACTTGCATGCATAAGCGGATAATGACTTATACATAGAAGCGGATAGTAATAACTTGCCTTAATAACGCTTCCTAGGTTTTTCACGTAACACATATGGTGCTCAACGGCCTCCCTTCCTCACTCACGTGCGTTCCTATAATAATAAAGATCTAACGTTAGTATTGTCGTTTTCAAAATATCTCGCTTACTCTCGGAATAAAATAAGCATTTTGGGGTCCCTAATTAAAATTAACATGAACGTACACAAAATTCAAAGGGCAAAATTGTCATTATTTGACAAATTTTCATTTGACTTATTCCATCCAATTTATTCCTCGTATTTATTCCGGGGTATTCTTAACTCTAAAATACTTCATCGGATCTTTGTTCGGATAAAAATGAAATAACATTCGTATATAAAAATATACGATGTTTAAAAATAATAATTATGATGTGTAGACACATCGTAATGATATTTAATTTATTAAAAGGAATTTAAAATAATATTCCTTAAATATTATAATTCATTATCTAAATAAAAATAGAATTTAATTTAATACAATATTTTCTAATTTTAAGAAAATTAAATTCCCAATTTAGAAATGAATTTAACATGCTTTTATACAAATTTTCCAACTCAATGACATTGTTGTAAATAAGGCCTAGTGGCAGTTTTGTAATTAGTATAACAATGACATTTTTGTAATCAGTGCAGTGGCATTTCTGTAATTAGTGCAACAATGACATTTTAGTAAATATGCTGCAGTGACATTTTGGTAAATAGGATGTAATGACATTTTAGTAAATAGTGCAGTGACATTTTTGTAATTAGTGCAGTGGTATTTTTGTAATTAGTGCAACAGTTGCATTTTGGTTAATATGTCCCAAGGGCAGTTTAGTAATTTAATGCAAATGGGTATTTTGGTAAAATATATAGAAGAATATTTTGGTAAAATGTACAGAAAGATATTTTGGTAAAATGTGCAGAAGAGTATTTTAGTATACAGAAGGCTATTTTGTTGTCCCTGAAAAACAATAAAACCGAAGACCTATAACTAAAATTAGATAAAGAACAAAATTCAAAGATACCTTAAAAAATACACCTTTCTTCCTCTTATTGCATTACCGAAAGCTACAAGCCTGTAACTGAAACGTACTCCATAATTGAATCCCTTGATTTCAAGGTTCACTAAAAATCTCTAATTGCTAAAAAAATGTTCTCTTGCAATGAAAATATCACAAAGTCATAACTTGAAAATCAAAATCAGTTGTAAAACAACACTAAATAGACATGAAATATATAAATTAGGATGTAGTGTTACACAATAGACCTGCAATCATTGTTAGACGCCGGCTGAGTAAGTCTCCCAAGGTTGTCTCTATCGACCGGTAGAGATAAGAAGAAATCAAAGAAGTAAAGGAGAATTGGGTTAATCGAAGAATCGATACAAAGATTTCATAATTGTTATTATCAATCAGGAGAGAAAATAGTGGGTTCTAAATGAGTAACACGAACGGCTTAAAAGGAGAAGGAAGAGCGAAACGGTAGGAGGGAAAAAGGGCCGAGGAAAAGATTGTATTGAATTAGCTCTCGAAAGCCAACTCGGAAAAAGACCGAATTTGACACGAACAAAAATTGTACGATTTTGTCTCTTAATATATAAAGATAGAATAGTTGCACTCTTAAAATAGGTCTTACCAATTAAGGGTTTTGGTCTATCACCTTTGTTTTCCTTTCACAGTCTGAATAACAGTGCCCTCAAGGCCCATAATCAGGGAAAAAAATAAAACTTTTTTTTTTTCTAGTTTAATTCGGAAAAAACCTTCTTATTTACTGTATGTGGTATGGTTAATTTTCTGTTTGAAGATGAACTAGGGATGGAAAGTGAAGAATGTTTTTTTTTATCTTTTTGAATGACCGGAGTCCCCATCTTCGACTTTTGTCTGTATTGCAGTCTTCAAACTTGTATGAAGTCTTTGTCAAAAAAAAAAAAAGTCTTAAACTCATGACTTTTTTCGGTTAAACTTGACAAAAGTTGGTCCATGTTTGCGGTCTGTCCAGCCTGTTTGATAAATGGATGAATTTTGAATTTACGTCTATGGTCAAAAGAAAATAAAGTTTTTCTGTCAACTTAAATTTTAACCCACTCAAAACGGCATGGCCCACAATTAACCATTCCGTCTGTCCATAATTACCGTTAATAATTTTTTTATAATTATTTTAAAATATTTTATTATCCATTCCAAGTTCCAACTCAATATATAATCTTTATATAATAAATTTAGTTCTTTAGACTTCAACTTCACTGCTTGCTTTAGGTAAGTAGGTTAATACATGTAACTTACAAGTGCGCCGCAGAGAAGAGACTCCTACTCTTTAGACTTCAACTTTACTGCTTGCTACTATTTAGTCATGTACCGTATGTCGCATCTTTTGAACATCACTAGCTCACTACAACAGTAGCTTAGCGCCTTGGCTTGCTCCTACGGCACTTTGCTAAGCTTGCTCCTTTAACGCTTTGCTGATGTTTTGGACAGCAGTAGCATGTTACCAAGTTTATGATATTTCTCTGTGTGTGTGTGTATGTTTTTTCATTCTTATAATATGTATCCATATACATATAATTAAATTAAAAAAAATGAGAAAAGTTCACAGTCTATCCAACCCGTTTAGGGCTGGGATTGGACTTCCATTTATGAGTAAAAAAAAAAATTGAATCTTTTTAGTCTACCATGTTTTAAGCCTAGTCCATTTATGTATGATCTATTTGGAACTAGCTCGCCCGTTTGTCATATCTAGTTTTTATTGAGGAATTTATTATATTTAATGTTTTAAAATACCTTTTGGGCATTTGAATATTATGCGGAGTTTGAATGACTTAATTCATTTATTTTATTTTTTATTTACCAACAGACATTGGGACTGAGTGAAAGGAACTCGGCCTCCTGTGTATAACTTTTCGAGTTTGAATTTTGTGCACGACAAAAGATGATATTGGGAGAGTCCATCCCTTATAGGTCCGACAAAACCTCGATCTCAAAATTGTAAGATTTCAAATGGGTTACCACACACTAGAAGGAGAACAAAAAATAAGAGTTAATTCATTTTTGAGTAAGCGAATACACATGTATAATAATAATTAACATATAAATATTTATCTTAAACGTTAAACTTTTTTTTTTACCAAATAAATTTATCTAGTGAGCTTTAAAACACTGATGATGATAGTAGTGAAGAAGGATACATATGGATCAAAGATAAGGATTATAGGAATATTTTTACTTAGAAAGAGTTTTTTACATGTTCCCAAGTCCCAACAAAGCATCCTCATAATAAAAGCCTTTATTACATGCTATAATATGAATGACTCTGAAAAGGTAAAATAATAGAATTTACTAGGAATAACGTAACTAAAAATAATTAAAAAGATCAATCAAAAACATTAAAAAAAGAAGTTTTTTTTTTACATAATTATATGCCCTGCTAATGGGTTTGCAAATTAATCATATATCCATGCCTTAAGCATGCTAGGTAGAACTAATTACCACTAATATTTGTTAATTAGTTTTGACATAATGCACTAATGCATGCTGCTAAGCATTACCGAAACCTAAATGAATGGATAAACAAAAAGAAAAAAAAAAATGATAATTACATTTCCATTTAGCTAATTCTCACCGTATTAACCTTAAGCTTAGGAAAGTCCAAGATCTGTATTGCCCTCCAGCAAGAATATTCATTTGATGTAATTACTTTTATTTGAAATTAACAAGTATTCTAAAACTCGTTAGGCCTGATTCGGTGGATGAAGTATTTGACGTCTAAGACGATTATTCGGAAGTTAATCGTTACAATATTCGACGTCATTTACGGTTATTCAAAAATTAATTAATTCGTTAAAATTTCATCTAAAAATACCTCGGACGATTAGGGTAAATTTTAAAATACTGAAAATAACTGTTCATGCGTCATGATTCATAAGCTGGTAGACAACAGTATAACATGGTCGAGTTGGCTTTACTGTCCCATAGGCCATAGCAACAGTCCCTAAAAGGCTGGCTAGATAAGAGAAAGAAACAAAGAAGAAAACAATCTGCACTTATTGTTGAATTCAATAATTTCCTAGTTTCATAAAACATCACTACCAATTACGACCCCTTCCCCCTCAATAAATACAAATTATGAACTGTTTTCTTAGCACATGGTAGGATGGTTCTATGACCCTACTTGTTAAAACTTATTGACACCTTATTTGATTATATTATATTTTATTTAAAAAAATAAATAAATATATTAAAAGTGTTCTCTTCAATTAATTTAAAAAAAAATTATAAGTTAAAAAAATTAATTATTTTAATTTAATTAATAAATTAATTAATTAGTATTTTTTAAATAATTTATAATTTATTTAAAATAAAAATTATTTTAAAATAAAATAAGGCCTTAGATTGGTGCAACACGTGGTAGTCCGACATTTTTTTTAACGTAGTAACTAGTAATAATTCCTAATTAGTAGTAATGCCACAACTTGGGAAGGGCAGAATAGTACAGACAACATTAATAATGGCTACTTCTATTAAAAGAGTAGTGATTTCTATACTTTCATTATTTATTGCACATCTTTTTAAAAATAAATCAATTAATTTATTCTCAATGTATGATAAATTAATTTAAAATTAACATATAAAACTAAAAATAAATTAATCAATTTATTTTTAAAAAATTATATAAGAAGTAAAAATAGTGTGCATAAATATCTATTCTTATTAAAAATAAATAGAGTTTTTTTTTTTTTAGTGGATGGTGACAATAATTTAATCATACTTACAAACACATCAATATAAGATTTTGAATCCCACAAGAACAACATAATTCCATAATATTAATAACGGGCCATAAATCCTATCTGATAAGGGAAACAAAACTTTGCACCATTAAATCCATAATAATAAATCAAATAATCCCAATTCTAAGAAAAATAATTTTATCTAAGAAGGAGAATAAGAACTTTATTTAAATTAATAAAAAAAAAAATAACTTTAACACACTGTCTTGGAATAATAGAGGTTAAGTTGTAGATAAAATAAGTAAGAATCATGAAGATATTTGAGGTCCGTTGAGTTCTTCGGTCCTCCTCTAAGACTTTGAAATCAAGCTTTGTTTGGAGTTGATTTATTATAATTAAGTATAACTTATTTTTAAAAATAAATTATTTTTAAATATTTATTTTTGTTAATTTAAAAAAAGTTATAAATTAAGTAACAGTATTTTCAATTTATTTTAAAAATCTGATCAATAAGTATTTTTTTCAATTCATAATTTATTTTAATTAATAGATAAATTTTAAATTATTTTAAATTAAATAATGTTAAATAGGACCTTAAAATTAAATTGAAATTGCTTCCTTTAATAAGGCTACAAACGGATTTGGATATTTCGGGCTCAAATTCGTACTCGAAAGTCCGAATAAAAGCTCATGAGTACTTTAAATGTTTGAAACCGAGTCAAAACAAGTCTCGAATCATTTCGAATGAGCATTTGAGCACGACTCGAATTTGAATTATTAAAGTATTAAATTTAAAATTAATTAGTGAAAAGATTTTAAAAAATATAAATTGAATTATATTTTATATCTTTTATGACGTATAATTTTTATCTCAACATATCTCTTGCAAGTTTTAAACATAAATATCACCAATCTCACATAACTAAGTTATGATACTATGTTAAATTATCCAATTAATTTAAAACTAATTATTTTTAAATTAAATATTTTAATATGATATCTGAGTTTAGTTCAACAATATTGACGCTATTGATGCTAAAAAAAAAAAAAGAAAAAACATAAGGGACGTATTGAGAGCACTTAAATAGTTCATGGATAAGTTTACGAAGCATTACTCTTAATTTAGATATGTGGTGTTATTGTATCATATGAGTTTAGTAATGGTAAATTTCACCATGAACTACTTAATTGCAAGTTTTTAGATGGAAAGAAAACCATCTAAGTATCATAGTTTTCAAATTTTCAGCATAATTCCAAATTAAATTCTAGGCGGTATTCTAACGCTTAGATTAATTGAACGTTTAAAATTAATTAATTTTTGCGTATGTCCGAGTATTATTCAATTAGAATCATCAAAGTATTAGACATTATCTCTACCGCTAGATCCGTCTACCTATTTTTAAAACATTAATATACATTAAGCGAAATTTCAATGCAGAAAAAAATTTCCAAGGAAAATCTTAACAGCTACCTGTTTGCATCACTTACATGTCTTTAGCCTTTAACTACAGTAATCATTATATTATATAAATCGACAAATAATAAATTTATTTTGATTTAGTTACTAAATTAATTCAATTTTATAAACTTAAAAAATTCAAATTTACACTGAGTTCAAATTGAACCCATTCACAATTTTTCTGCTTATATCATCTCCTATACTTTACACCTAGATAGACAAATAATGAGTTCGTTTTGATTCAATTATCGAATCGATTCAATTTTATAAAATTCAGATTCAACTCATTCACAATTTTTTTTTTATTCAATCACCCCCTATACATTACGCTAACTAATGTGATTGAAAAATTAAAAAAAAAAAAATACATATTAAATTTAATATTATAAATTAATTCAAAACAAGCATATACATATAGTCTTTTTGGATTACAATAATAAATTTCTTTATACAAACAAATGGTTACAGAAACTGGTAGCATCGACTGATCTTATCATCCCACATATTACGTAATATCGTGTTAGCGTATATAATTTCCACTCAAATATCACAAAGAAATTAGTTTATTGGAATATATCAAAAAATAATATGTGTTATATAAATAGACAAATACTGAATCTACTTGTATATGTTAATTATGAATTTTGGTTTATTAACTACGTTAAATTAATTGTACAAAATTTAAATATATAACTCGGATCGAGTTGTTCACAAACTCGGTTTAATTTTTTATTCATTTATCAAATATTTAATCAGTTATTGGTTATTAAAAAGGCATATACTATAATTAACCCATTCATCATATATTTAATATTATATTTAAAAATATATCATAATTTTTAAGTGACATAAAAAATAATAATTTTTCTAATGTCTTATACCTATTGTACAATCCATAATATATTTTTGAAAAGAAAAAAAAAATGTCATAACATATGTTATAATTTAACGAATTAGACAATTAACAACATATCTATAAATATAAATAGAAAAATATATAAATTATTATAAATAATATATTAAAAAATTAGCTCAATTTGATATAAAGAAAATGTAATACATAAAATATTTTTTGATAAAATGTTTTCTAGAAAAATATTTTTGAAAATATTTTCTGATGTTTGATGGTCAAGTTGAAAATGAGACTAAAAATATATTTTTATATTAAATTTGTGAAATAAATTTAACAATTATGCTATTTTAAATTAATATAAGTATATTTTAGTTTTTTTTAATAAGATAAATTAAGTTGTGACAATGAAAATTTGAATTTATTTGTAAATATGCAAAAAATTAACACTATGATATAACAATAAGAATATTCATATTTTATAGGAAAAAAAATTAATAAGATAGTAGTTTTGAATATTTTTAGAATAAAGAAATTTAAAATTTAGAAAACATATGTGTATATATAATTCAATATGAAAATACTAATTATGCATATATTGTGAAAATAAAATAAATATATTTATTTTAAAAATAAAATAAATAAAAAGATAATGAAAGTGATTAAATAAAAGTGTTATGAAGAATGACAAAAATTGACAAAAAATCGAATCACTTTTCGAAAAATGACTTACAGATTTAAATCCTAAAGTTATTTTTTTAAAATAACAAAGAGATTTTCTATTAACTAAAAATATTTTCATTTTAATTGAAATTTTTTCTGACACAGTAAATATTAAAAAATTTAATAAATATTTTTTGGAAAACAAAATAATTCTTTTGCCCCTTATAATTAGCATTAAATTCCAACAACACCTTTATGGTCAACGCGATATTTCTATGACAAGTTGAACACCTTTGATATGAAACATACTACACTTGTCCAAAATACCCATATCTGGCCACTACTAATAATTCATCTTTCTCCCCCCATAGCTGTGTAACACTCTCTCCTCCTGCTTCTTCTTGCTCCCGTTCTTCAATCTCTGTTCCCATTCTTCTTAAGCCCTAAGCCCAAATCCTCTCTCCTCCATAAACCCGAATCCCCTATTCTCTTAACCCGACCCAGTACCCAAAACGGCATGATTCCTCAACTCTACATTACCATATTCTCAATTCTCTCGTTTTCTACCCATTTCTTGATTTCTAATTCTCAATCCTTATCAGTATACGATGTACTTAAATCCCACGGTTTGCCCATGGGTTTGCTCCCGAAGGGTGTTACAAACTTCAGCTTAGATGGTTCTGGAAGATTCCAAGTCCATTTGGACAAAGCCTGCAATGCCAAGTTTGAAAATGAATTGCACTACGACCAAAACGTTTCGGGTATTCTGGATTTCGGGAAGATCGATGGGTTGACGGGTATTTCGGCCCAGGATTTGTTCTTGTGGTTCCCGGTCAATGAGATTCGGGTCGATGTTCCTAGTTCTGGCTTGATTTACTTTGATGTTGGTGTTGTTTCTAAGCAGTTCTCTCTCTCGTCGTTTGAAAGTCCAAGGGAATGTTTGGCTGATCAGTTGCCGGATCTTCTACGTGGAAGGAGATTTGTTAGACAAGCTGCTTATAAGGTCTATTCATCTCCCTCCTTTATTGGTCAATTTATGTGGTCAGTCAATTTGTAAAAATCTAAAAATTTAAAAAGTCATACAAATTTATTTGATTTTAATACAAATAATTAGAAGTATTGTAAATTAACTTAAAAGGCACTACTAATTACTGTACTTGTTCCTTTTAGTACTTACATAAATTCATATCAATTTAAATTTTAAAATTGCGTAAAATGACTCAAATTATCTCTAGTTTTAGAACAAAAAGAATAGTTATTATTCTCTACGTCCCAAAAAAATAAAATAAATTATTTTCAAAAGTTAAGGGTCAATTCATTTGGTTCATTATATGATTGAAAACAAATGTATTAATGAATAAAACTTTTTAGATAGTTATACATTTAAATTTATATTGATTAAAAGTTGATAATTTTTCCAATTAGGTATTAGTCTAGTGGTTAACACCGAGGCCCTTGTGATGACGTGGTCACATGTCGATTCTCCCATCAAGAGTAATTTTATTTATCCATTATTAAATTGGAGTTAATTGCCTTTACGGGATATGTTTGCCCCTTTACGGGGAAGTAGCTTCCATAATTCAAGTGGAGTTAGTTGCCTTTTATAAGATTTGCTTGCCCCTTTACGTGGGACTAGTTGTTATGCTTTGTGTTATTTGAGGTTATAAGATTATTGATTATGATATGTAATGGTTGTTTCGTTTGGTGGATGAATGGCCACCCATTCAAAAAAGAAAAAGAAATTGTTGAATTTATGTTAATTTGAAATTTAGGATTTCAAGGTTTGAATTTCATATTTCTTAAACAATCTCTTTTATTGAACGAATGGAGTATTGAATTTTGGTTTATTGAAATTATTGAATTTGACCAGGTAATTAATGGGAGAAGTGTTTAGGCTGTATTTGGTGACAGGAAATTCATGCCTTGTGTAGAATTATATGGACTTTATAGAGTTTCGTACTTTCATGACCCCTAATTCATGCCGGTTTAATGTTTTCCATTGAAAATTTTAGGCTTGAGATTCTACTATACATGAGAAGTATTGAGGACTTACAAGGATTTGATAATTGTATAATTTTAACAAATTAAGGCCTGGGCATTTTGTTTAACATAAGATGATTATTAACAATTTAGCTTTGCCTTTTATCTTTGTTTGGGATTATATTGGTTGACAATGTGAAACAGGAGGGGTTAAGTAATGATTTTGAAGCCTTGTTTAAGAAAGAAATAAAAATTAAACATGTACAGCTTAAATTAGTCCGTCGATAAGGTTTTTATAACTCTATGAGCTATTAGTGCTTTTAACTGGTGGATATGATCATTGTATTATTGATTGAGCTTCTGATAAGTCCAGTTATATATTTGTCATTGGTAGAAATAACTGGGGCTGATCGAGTATGTTTTCACTTCCAGGGTTCATATGAAGATTTCAGATACCAACTAGCTCATAAAGATTTGTCAAGGGCTATTTTATGAATTGTCTGGTGACAATAATCAGGTTCCACAATAGCTCAATCAAGTTCATGTGTATTCCTTGTATGTACATGTTTGAAAGAGTCTGGTTTAGCGGTTCCCACGCTTCATTCCAGTGTCGTTGCTTGCGAATTGTTGTATAGTTCATTGTCCGCAGACTACCTGTTGCTTCGACAAGTTGTCAAGAAAATTGAAGAAACCGGATGGAAGCATAAGGTCAAATATATCAGGTGTGAATCTGCTGAAGTTTATCTTCTGTGTTGAATTCATTATAGACATAAAGTATTTACTTTGAATGAAATTTCTTTCTTAGTATAATTGTTAGGTGATGAGATATACATAATTCCTCGGGTTAGAAATATATGAATTTATTTTTGGCTTTTGGTTTCTAATTAAGGTCATGCTCTCTCCTGTTATTTTCTCCAAGTCATTATTAGTTTATTTACTGGCATCACTTGGCACCTTCTCGGCCACGATATGCTCCCTCCGTTCCGAGATTAGTGATGATTATGAGATCCTAAAATTCGAACAATGATAAAAGTCATTAAATTTGCAAAATTTTGAAATTTGCACGTAGTATTATTTTATATATAGTTTTCAACATTGACTTGATATGAATCAAAATAAGATAAATTTATTTTAAATTTAAATTTTAAAATTTTAAAATTTTAAAAATATACTACATTAAAAATTATAAATATCTCTAATTTTGAATCGGATAGAATATCATCTACCTATTTTTGATATTTGGGTGGTGTAACAGAACACCTTTGGTATATGTTACTTTATTTGACGGGTACTTGGTGTTACATTCATGCACGGATGTAAACTCTTTTATACGCTTGTTTCAATTATGGGCCTGCTACGAGAACAGATTATGAATAATGAATTTGCAACAGCCAACTATTTAAAGTTGGCTTAAAGTTAGACATGTTAAGAACTCGAGCTGAACAAACTTAGTTCGACTCGTTTAACATTCATTCTTAGTGAGCTGAAAGTTGCGTTTCACTGCTAAGACAGGCTGGTTCAGTTTATACGTCTGAAAATATGGGGTTCTGTATTATGGAAAAATCTGTCAAGTCTTTCACATTCTTTGTCATGTTTACATAAGAAAACAATCTTTTTGCTTCCAAATATCACTTTGAATAGAATCATTTGGGCCGTAGAAAATCGAAAAAAAAAAAAAAAAAAAAAAAAAAAAGACGAAAATCTTGCAGAGTTGGTCTCAAGAAAATGATGTTTACACTTTAAAATTTATTACTTACACTTCACAAGGCATTTATTTTTTTTTGTGCACATAAAATAAATTATGTTGTATTGGCCCACATCAACAAGAATAGGCAATAAGGGGTTGAATAACTTATTCAAAATCTAGTTTTTGACAAACTATCAAACGAGATTTAAAACGATACTTTGAAAAATCAGCTTCTCAAAATCTCGTTTAAAGGTTAGGTTGATTCAAACTTTTTGCAGCAGGTAACAGCCTCTCAAACAATTATATCAAGAAAACTAATACAAGCAAATTAACATAATAATAATAAAAAAAACTAATAAATGCAAGAAACTAAAGCGCAAATAGTTGTAATATTAAAAAAAAAAAAAAAAAACTAATGCAAGAATATATTTTTATCTTCAAAAAGTTGAGTTTTAATATTTTTAATTTTAA
Source organism: Pittosporum tobira (assembly GCA_032359685.1). Classification (NCBI taxonomy): domain Eukaryota; kingdom Viridiplantae; phylum Streptophyta; class Magnoliopsida; order Apiales; family Pittosporaceae; genus Pittosporum; species Pittosporum tobira. The sequence goes on from JAUMHB010057225.1 coordinate 12,270, forward strand.
AATTAAATAAAATTATTTCATCGTAATCATAGTTAATATAGTTGCGGAACTCTTGAACTATTTGAGAAATACTATTTATTATAAAAAAAAATAATTTTTAAAAAATCAAATAAATTAATATCAACTTGAATTTGAAACGTTCATAATCAAACACTTGAAACACTTGAAAACCAATAATGTTGTTTTATAGTATATTTTATAACGTAGGTAGTATATAATAAATGATTTGAATGCAAGAGATTGTGATTGTATTCACAGGATACGTTAAAAAACTCCTTTGCTTAGTGAGGCCTCAAAAATAGCTGCAAACCCAAAAGCTCTCCCCTATATCTTTTTTTTTTTTTTCTTTTTTTTTTCTTTTATATACTACATTCTCTTTCTTTATATTTTCAATCTTTCCCCAGGTTTGTTTATTGGTGCCGTTTATTTTTAGATCTCCATTCATAAATACTGTAATCCTTTTGTTTTACAAAAGAATAACTACGATATATTTGTTATAAATATATTTTTCTTAATTACAATGTCCGTTTATAAAAAAAATTAATATATTTTTATCTTATTAATGAACATTTTTTAAAATTGACTTCTACTATAGCCCGTATATCGCACGAGTTTTAACCTAATTAATCCCAACAAATCTTTCAATTTTTGACTAGTGCGTTGAGAACGTTTACATCCAAGTTTACTAAGACCGATGCAGGATTATCCACCAAGGAAGGAGTATAATTCAGTCTACAAAAGAATTATTATATAGTGGAAGGCGAGAGAAATCAAACAGATTAGGACAAATTGAAAAGGAGATTAGGACAAATAAAATGAGAGGGATGGAGTATTTATCAACATGAACAGTCAATAACTTTATTACATGAGAGCAGCGAAAGGAAAATATCAAACATTACAAGATAAAGAAAAAGATTTGGCCAACCAACAAGTCTTTAATGTCTTTCATCCTATTGTGATTTAAGTCATTTTTTCTTTCTTCTGTCCTTCATCTCTTCTCCTCATCAACTCACTGTCAGGCAGGAAGGAGTTTCCACTGTAGTCTTTAAAATTATAACTGGTCTTAATCCTGCCCTGGTTATTCTACCTCTTTTTGATATCATCATAATTGTCCTATAAGTTATCCACTTGATCATTACAAACTAAGATTAGGGCGGGAAAGGAGCTTCTTCAAAGGAGTCTCTTGTATAACATCAGACTTTCTGTTGACAATAGAGCAGTAGGGTCTTCATTAGAGGAGTTTTTGCCTCAGCTATTGAGAAATAGTTGTATTTCCCGAGTGCATCAAAGCTTGGACTACTACTACTACTACTACAAAAAAAAATCTTTACAACAAATCGAAGTATGTAGCAACATCCATTTTATTCAAGCCTTCATACTCGATCACTTCAAAATTTCACAACTCAGATATTAATTGGTGCGATTTCAATGTTCAAAAATTTTACAAATTCTCTCAAAAGAGTTTTACTTCTGTAGTGTATGTTAGGAAACACTTTCAGGAAGATCTCTGTATTTAACAACAAAACTTAAACACTTTTCTTTTATTCATGACAACATTAATCTTTCATAACTTCTCATGCTTCACACGTATTACATTCCAACCAGAGAAATCAAATGACATCTTATAAGTTGAGTTGAATATTCCCACTAACCTTAACAGCAGGCTCTTGAACACACTTATACTAGTAGCAAAGTTGTCAATCGGTGTAACAATAATATCACAACTTCTCCACTAACGCTAATAGAAAATTTTTCAATAAGTGTGTTAACAACACTTAGGGTTATCTTCCCCCTGTGTAGTAGGGATTGATGTGTAAGCAGTCTCCATCTTTGCAAAGTTCTCCCCCTCAAAAGTAAATTTTTACTTCAACGATCTTTTTCTTGAGGATTTTGCTTCCCTAGTTAGTTGTGAATTCAAATCTTCTGTTCCATCTGTTTCATTACAATTTAATGGTTATCTATATTTATTTAATATTTAATAATTTCTTTAAACAATACATAGATGACAATTGGATTAATATGAAACAGAGAATGAAGCAGAGAATGGAACAGAAGATTTGAATTCATTAGTTGTAGGGTTTGGAACTGCTTCCTTCAATATTATATCCTATGCTATTGATTGCTACGCTTCATAGACATGTTATACTTACTTTATTACTAATAATTTTGTACTTATATATCTATTGGAGGTTTAGATTTAATAATTTGTAAATAAAATATACGCTAACGGTGATTTCTTTAATATAGATTATATATAAAAAATAATACACATGTCATAATTATTTTTATTAGTAATAAATTTTTTTAGCAATAATTTTGTATTTATATATATGTTAAAGATTTAGGTTTAATAATTTATAATTAAAATATAGATAAGTGATGATTTCGGTTAATGTGTTAATAATGAGAACCACGTATACTTGAGAATAATGAAAAACCAAATTTGCATATTATTAAGCGAAATATATAATATATAATATTTTGCTATTTATTTCGTTATATGAGTTTACTAGAGTTGTAAATTTACTTGTAACCTATTTAAATGACCTCGGTTCAAATCTTGAACTATAATTAACTTTTTAATATAAAATACATGATTGAGTTAACTTGATTTAGTTACTAAGTACAAGGAAAAATTGTCCAAAAGATGGCTAAATATTGAACCAAAAGGACTCAACTCAACGTGAGCTTCAAATCTTGTTATCAAATATTGTTGTCTAATTTAATTATGATTCCACAAATGAAAGTGATCGGAATTCAGTGCAAGTGTACACCAATCAAATTATAGTATAAAAGATATTGATCTCACGAGGAATTGTAATTTACTAACTATTTACCACTTAAATAATTCTTTACTAATCTAACAAATTAATAAATATTTGATTTTTATATAATTAAACTAATTACAAAACAAAATTAAGGTTTTAACCGATAATGAGAAAGCGTGCTAAGATTTCAACTTCACCTACTCATTCATAATTAAATCAATTAGTTTATCATGCAAGTTATGGATTTTATTCTGTTGTGATAGTGGA
>JAUMHB010057236.1:4296-15304 GCA_032359685.1 Pittosporum tobira
CCTTCCTGAGAATCTATTCATTATTTGATCCAAGTGTCATGAACTTTTCTATTACTTGCCTACTAATTCATCCCTCCAGAGAATCTTTTCATTATTTGATCCAAGTGTGATGAACTTTTCTATTACTTGCCTAATAATTCATCAGGGTGGCCCGCTTTTCATCAGTCCACTGTTCATGCCAGTCCTCTCTTGTATGATATCGACAAGGATGGCGTGAGGGAAATTGCTTTGGCTAACTACAATGGAGAGGTCCTCTTTTTCAGGTAATCAATCTTTTTTTTTTTTTTTCAAATAAAAAAATAATAAAAGATCTTCAATCCATTTGTGTTGAATTCTTGTCCTGGATTCCTGGGAATGTGATAATGGGTTGGCATTCTTCAGACCAATTTGTTTCTTGTTTATGCTATTGTAGGGTTTCTGGCTATATGATGTCAGATAAATTGGAGGTTCCTCGGTTAAAAGTCAAAAGAGACTGGCATGTGGGTTTAAAGCCAGATCCGGTGGACCGGTCTCATCCGGATGTTCATGACGACGAACTCATTCAGGATGCTAATATAAACTTAATACCTCGTAAGTTGTCAAGTGATACATTTGTTAGTAGTATGCACTATTCTAATTTTATCTTGATACTTAAATTTGCTTTCCTTCATTATTGCCAGGTCAAATAGCCCAATTTACATGATACAAATTGTAATTCTTCTATTCTTGATTATAGGAATACATTTGATATTCTTTTTAGAAACTTTTTAATTTAAAACTTTTATTTTCAGCACCAGCAGTTAAACTAGACAAGGTGAATGCATCAAAAATCGATGATCAAGAGAAACAGAGCAATAGTCAGACAGAAGCAGATATCAAGCTTTCCCAAAAAATAAACAATTCTTCTCCAGAAAATGGAACAAATGCAGAGATAAAGCTGCCAAACAATATGGATAGTAACAATAGTAGTAATACTTTATCAGATTCCGGAAATGCCAAAAATGGAACAAACACTGGAAGGAGACTTCTCGAGGATGTTGATGCTGCGACGGTGGAAAACGATGCAGGTTTGGAAGCAGATGCTGACTCATCATTTGAGTTGTTCCGAGACAGCGATGAGCTGGCGGACGAGTATAACTATGACTATGACGATTATGTCGATGAAAACATGTGGGGAGATGAGGAGTGGACCGAAGCAACACATGAGACAGCGGAAAATTACGTGAATATCGATTCACACATTTTGTGCACTCCTGTGAGTTTTGTAACACGAAAAGTTGTTTTTTCTAGATGCATGGGAGGAGTAAAATTATAAATTGTTGAAATATTTATCTTTGTTTGCAGGTCATTGCGGACATTGATAATGATGGTGTGTCGGAGATGATTGTTGCTGTGTCCTACTTCTTTGATCACGAGTGAGTTCCTCCGCTGGTAACATAGCTTTATTTTTACATATATTATTTCAACCCAAGTATTTATAATTTATGCTGAATTGGCAGATATTATGACAATCCAGAGCATTTAAAGGAACTTGGTGGTATCAGTATCGAAAAATATGTCGCTGGGGGTATTGTTGTTTTCAATCTGGATACAAAGCAAGTTAAGTGGACTGCACAACTGGATTTAAGCACGGATACTGCAAAATTCCGTGCCTATATATATGGTTCTCCAACTGTTGTGGATCTGGACGGTGATGGCAATTTGGACATTTTAGTTGGAACTTCCTTTGGCACGTTTTACGTCCTGGATCACAGGGGTAGATCCCTTTTAAGTCTTTAACCATCATGTTCCAAGCAAGATTACGAATTTTGGTTATTTTTTAAAGTTTTTTATATACTGATTTGCTTTTTATACAGGTAACGTGAGGGAGAAATTCCCACTGGAAATGGCTGAAATTCAAGGTGCTGTTGTGGCAGCCGATATTAACGATGACGGCAAAATTGAACTGGTGACTACTGATACTCATGGAAATGTTGCTGCATGGACTGCACAAGGAAAAGAGATTTGGGAAACACATCTCAAGAGTCTTGTTCCACAAGTAAGAATTACTCGTTTCTATTTATAGTAAGTTCTTAATACTTTACACTTTTGAGCCATAATAATTTAATATGCACATTCAGGGTCCCACTATTGGGGATGTGGACGGGGATGGCCATACGGATGTAGTAGTTCCAACATTATCAGGGAATATATATGTTCTTAGTGGAAAGGACGGCTCAATCGTGCGCCCATATCCATATAGAACTCACGGCAGAGTCATGAATAGGATCCTCCTCGTTGATTTGACCAAACATGGGGAGAAAAAGAAGGGGTTGACGATTGTTACTACATCTTTTGATGGCTATTTGTATCTTATAGATGGACCAACTTCATGTGCTGATGTCGTGGATATTGGCGAAACCTCGTAAGCTAAACTCAAGTCCCTAACATTAACTCTTATTATTTGTGGACCCCATTACTATTTCGGAGGGTAATATAGTCCTATTATCTTTACTAAATGTACTTCACTCACTCTTTTGTGGATCTTTTCATGACAGATATAGTATGGTCGTGGCAGACAACGTAGACGGTGGAGAGGATCTCGATCTGATCGTGACTACCATGAACGGCAATGTCTTCTGTTTCTCAACTCCTTCTCCACAGCATCCCCTCAAGGCATTATAGAGAATTGAATATAATATGTTTCAACTTAACGACCTTTTACCCACTCAACTAATTATAATTCCAGTTTTTGTTTTATGTTTTTTCAGGCTTGGAGATCACCTGATCAGGGAAGAAACAATGTTGCAAACCGTTTCAATCGTGAAGGGATCTATATCACTCCTTCATCTAGAGCTTTCCGTGATGAAGAAGGCAAGAGTTTCTGGGTCGAAATAGAGATTGTAGATAGATACAGATTCCCATCAGGGTCTCAAGCACCGTATAATGTCACGGTAAGATGCTTTTCTCTTGGTAAAAATGTGGACAAAAATGATAAATGCACTCCAAATTTTACTAGTTCCACTCAACTGGTAAAAAGATGAGTGTGTTTATCAACTCTCAAAACGTGTCAAATTGGTCAATCTTGGTCAATCATTTTTGTATTTTTGTAATGCAAATGCAGACAACCTTGTTGGTTCCTGGTAATTACCAAGGGGATAGAACAATTAAGCAAAACCAGGTGTTTGATCGGGCTGGAAAATATCGGATTAAGCTTCCAACAGTAGGGGTGAGGACCACAGGGACCGTAATGGTAGAGATGGTTGACAAGAACGGGCTCTATTTCTCGGATGATTTCTCCCTAACATTCCACATGTATTACTACAAATTGTTGAAGTGGCTCATTGTTCTTCCGATGCTCGGGATGTTTGGTATACTTGTCATCCTTCGTCCACAGGACGCCATGCCACTGCCATCGTTTTCACGAAATACAGACTTGTGATGATTGATTTTGTTAACGTTGAATTCTGAGACATTACCCAATACGCTCGATTGTGAGGATGCTGACAGCTGCAGCCTCGGACCTACCTGTATGGTATCTACTACTGCTGTTAAAGTCGGAATCAATTGGGTTTTTCCTGCCTGAAGTATTTACTGCTTTGAGTTTTGGAGATAGAAAAGACGATACAGTTACAGTTCTGGGTACCAAATTAATCTTGGTCCCTTCCTCCCTTTTATGATGTAATTTTACGGCCTAATCCTTTTTTGAGGCATTTATTTGTAGGCACATGCATTTGTAGTTGGACTTGTATGCCTTTCTCAATATAGAGCTGTTCTTATAAATTATCATGATTATTGCTGATCAGTAATATGGTAAGCATAAAAAATTGAGTTGGTTGAAAATTCCTTGTGGGAGAGGTTCTAGCAGAAAGATATAAGATTATCTTGTGAATGATTCAACTGAGTTAAATATTGCTAAACTAACAATAATAACAATGGCATATCAAGGAGTTGGTCTAGACCATTGGACAACTATTCTTTAGTGAAAAATAAATTTGTGGACGTTTCAATTGAGTCAAACATCACTTTCAATACCACTCAAATATCACTTTTTTCACAAACGGTAGTAATTCAATGGTAACACCTCTCATCTCCAATTGACTTAACAGAATCAACGGATATTTTGAAAATATCAAATGAGTAATATGAATGTATGTGAATTTCTCTTTTATAAAACTATAGACAATCAACTATTGAAATTGTTTATAAATATAATAAAAAAAATTAATTTCTCTCTCCCCTCATTAAATATAAAAAACTGTTTTCATTTGTTCTCACATTAGTGAGAAAAAAATAAGGCTATTTTGAAAAATATACTTTTTTTTAATGGATATGCATTTCACAAATACACTGTAACGGAAGGAGTATATGATTTGCAAGTATATAGTTGAAAATAAGAAATTTAAAAAGCTTAGTGGGCAATCCCCATATATTCCCTCCGTCCCATAATAAGTGAAACATTTTCTGACGGTTGTAGCATGAATTTTAAATCGCATAAAAAATATATTAGAATAATTTATTTTTAAAATATTTAAATTATAACTAAAAGTACAACATACGAATATATTAAAAAAAATAAATTAATTAAAAATAAATTATTTTTATATATATTTTTTATGCGCTTTAAAATTCGTGTCACTCAAAAAGTGTTTCACTCATTATGACAGAGGGAGTAGCCATTAACATCACAACAGTATCGCCCCAATAAAATTCAGCTGAGGATAAACTTTCATTTGCAGAGGTAGTTTAACATGTTGATGCAGCCAAACAAAATACAGAACAGCTTAAAGAATTACTCCATTGCAACACCTGAAAAGAGCCAAATCACTGAGGGTTTTGGGGCATACGAGGTGGTCCGTAAACCGGAACACCACTGGGTGGCGGGGGGCCCATCCCGGGCCGAGGAGTAGGTCCTCTCATCATCTGCGGTGGCGGCACCATCGGCCTCTGTCCATACTGAGGCGGTGGCATAGGGAAAGGACCAGGCGGCCCAGCAGGCCTTTGAGGAAACTGTGGAGGGGGTGGGAAGCGCATCGGAGGAGGTTGGGAAAACATATGACCAGGTGGCCGAATAACTGGAGGCGAAGCCTGCTGCGAATACTGCACAGGAGGACGAGAAATCTGAGGCAGCATCATCCCAGGGGCGGGCCCACCAACGCCGCGGGCAGGGCCTGCAAGACCAGGCTGAGCTTGAGAAAGTGGAGCAGTCAAAACACCACGGCCTGTGGCACGGCTGAATCCTGGACCAGTCGCGGCAGAGGCAGTAGCTGCCTTGGCGCCGGACTCATCTGGAGGTGGCGGGCCTTCAACAGTCATGGAAAGTATTTCTTCGCCCCGGAGGATGACGAGACCTAGAGTGCGGCGTTCTTCACGAGGCTCATCAGATTTGGAGCGTTTGGAAGGATTAAGTTTGCGGAATTCTTCACAGTCACCAATGACGAGGTTCATGTGGTGGTCAAAGGCCATGAATTTGCCAACCAGTTGGCGGCCGTCTTGGATGGTGATACGCATCCGGTAGTTGATGTGCTGGAGCATCTTTGAACTCTTTGACATCGACATCTTGGCAGTTGTGACTTAATTCTCCGATCTGATCTGCAAAGAGAGAAAATTGTGACTTTGATTCAGGGGCACTTTTATAGACTTCTAATTCTTTAAAAAATAAAATAATAAATGATCAAAAGTAAATAGAACAAATTTCTCTACCTATAAGATATGCATATACAACTTATCAAGAATGACTGAAAAGAATTCTTGTTGAATGGCAAGCATATGCAATGCAATTAAAGCTAGGAATACCAACAAACAGAAACCAAATAGTCCAAATAGTATCATCTCAGATATGAAATAGTATTGTAACAGTGATAATCTTTTTGGTCCTAATAACAATAAGAAACTAAACTAGTTACATCTATATCTTATTTATATTTTAATTTTAGAATGTGGGCTGCAAAATTACTCATAGTTGAAAAACCCAAAATAAAAGAAAACACTAAGTCTCAGTCCAAACTATCAAACCACACCACTGAATACAAAGAATTGGTAATACATTATACTCCCTGCATTACAAAAACAAGAGCACAGTTTGACTTTTTAAACTAGGTTTCAAAAGCACAATTGATGCAGAATGGACCAATTAGCATATCAATCAGAACCCAACACTGGCATACTTCCCTTACTAAACATGAAATTACAATGGTAAATAGCCAAACATGAATCATAACGGTAAATGAAACTAGGGTTTGAGATATGTACCTATGCAAACGAGGAGCAATTAGGCTTTGAGACTGCTCTGAAATCGGCTGCTCTGAAATCTCTATTTAAAAGTTAAAAAGTTCGATCTTGCATTCTTGATAGGCCCCTGTATATAAAAACTCGGGTCGGTGTCCGTGGAACGTATCCGTCCTGAGTTCGGATTGCAGTCCCGTTGAGAGATAGCTAGGGTTTTAACTTTTAAATAGAGATGGATGGGGTTTTGTTATGTCGGTATCTGGAAGAGTATTTATTCCTGCTACTTCCTTTTCTTTTTGTTTTCAAAATTGGAGATCAGACTTTTTTAAGTCGGAATTCTAAATTATTTTGTTAATGTAAAAAATGTTTTTAAATATAAATATGTTTTAAAATTAATAATGATTTTTTAATTTTAAAGAGTAATAGTTTTCGTCTCTTATTTACATAAATAAAATATTTATTTAAAATAAAATTACTTTTATTTTAAAGATAATTATGATCTACACTTAAAACATGATCAAATCTCAAAATCTATTTAAAATTAGGAGGCGGCATATAAGAGCTATTTTTGATTAAAACAAAAATAAACCACCCTGTGAAAATTTACTATAAATTCCAAATTTTTTTGACATTTGAAGATCTTACTTAACTAAACATAATTTTTCTTGCAAGCTTTCACAGGTTCACTCAATGATTTCGAAGAAATAAAAAAGCAAAAAATTACATTTTTTTATTGAAAAAGTCAATTGACCATAAAAAGTGAAATGGTAACAAAACCAAACAGGCCCGCTGCATTTCTGACATCTCCAGATTGCTCGTAGTTTTCTCATTGTCTAACAAAACAGGCCTTTAGCAGTAGAAATACATTCCGCCTATAAACCAAATAAGGAACTAGAGAAGACCATATATTTGGGCCATCAGCTACAAACTTTGTGTTCGGCCAAAAGCCCATATTGGCTGTCCTTAGGCCTGATTATTATCCAAGGAGAAAAGATGGCCTAAACTCCAAAGTGGGTCTTGTAAAACATTACTCCTTACCATTCCAAAATAAGAGTCAGATTTTGACTTTTTGTGACATTTTTGAATTGAAATTTGATTTTCTTTTTCTTATTTTCAGTAAAGATTCCAAATATGACTTTTTCTGCAATGTTTTCCAAAGGCAGGATAGACCTGGACCAAGCCCAAGCTCAAATAAATGCGGAATTGTAGTACTACTGACTGTGGAGCTTTATTGCATTGAAATCCCAGCCTGGAAAATTCCCAGGTTGGGCCCCTTTACAGCCCAAGACATTATTTTGTGGTAAATTCAACAATCAGAATTCCGGTCATTTATTTTATAGTATTTAAAATTATTTATAGTTATCGAATTCAGGCCAGCTAAGTAATTTGTGGATAAGCTTGCTAATTTGTTGAATTCATATGATGAAATATATAGCAAAATTTTAAATATTGTATGTTTCGCTTAATTATATACAGATTTAGTTATTCACTATTTTATATGTACTTCTCATTATTAACACATTAACTGAAATAATCACTTAATTATATTTTAATTATAAATTATTAAATCTAAATTTCTAACAAATATATAAATATAAATTTATTGTTAAAAAAATTATTACTAATAAAAGTAAGTATAATGTGTCTATTATTTTATATGTATAATCTCTTTTTAAAAAAATCACTATTTAACATATTTTAATTACAAATTATTAAATCCAAAACTCTAACAGATATATAAATACAAAATTAATATTAACAAAATTATTACTAATAAAAGTAAGTTTGAAGTGTCCATTATTTTTCATATATAATTTTTGTTTAAGAATATTAGTCAGTTTATAATAAATTATAATAGATTATTATTTGCATAACAAAAAAATCAAATAGTATGTTTTAAAATAAAATTCAAAAACATATTTATCAAATTATATATAAAGAGTAATATCAACTGTTTTTATTAAAAATTAATTCAATATTGAAAAAAAATAAACAAAATATTATAATTTTTTATAATATATCAATAAAAAATTGTGCGTAGTCCGAACAATGTCGGACATTCGTGCTAATTTTGCAGTAAATTCAACAAACATGGCTACATATATGTAAAAGAAACCTTAAAATCTCCCAAAAGAAATTGAAAATTGATACTGTGTGAAAATTGATACTGTGTAAGTGTAAACATTTTCTTTTCTTTCACATTCACGCTTCCCAGCCAAACAGGTCCTTGATCTTTCAACTTTATCATAAAAAAGAAAAAAGTAAAGGAAAACAATGACCATGTTTGCTTTTCCCTACCTTTGAAAACCCCAATTTCTCTGATGATTTCCATGCAAATTCCATTATAAAACTGTAGGAGGGAAACCCTTTTCCTTTCTAAACTCAAGGCATGTCATTGAACAATGTAATTTTCCAAAAAATTATAATACCTAGCTAAAGATCTGTTTGGAATATTTGTAAATCCCTAAGAATGTATGCCTGGAAAATCATATTATTGTATTCTTCTATGCCTTTGTCTTGCTTTAGTAACATGCCAAAATCCACATTCTTTCTTGGGATTCCTTCACTCTGCATGTGTAATCATATCATAAAATTTCTATAAATATACAATTGTGATGATGTTTTTAGGTCTAGTATATAGTAATAATATTAATCCTATGAGTGATGGTGCTATGAGACCTCATTTCATAAATGGCCACCCTAGTTAGTGAATCTTTGGCCATTGGAAGATAAGAGCAAACTCAATAGGGACCATGGCTACAACCTTGGTTTTTTATTTTTTATTTTGAAAGAAATAGGGTACACAATAATGCTAGATCAAGCACATTAATTGCACTACTAAAAAAGGTGTATGAAAACTTGACTGAATCCCACGTCATACTAGACTCTTGACTATATATAAAAACTTATGATATATATACATTCAATAGCTCAATTTCATACATACTAAATAGTTATGATTATATTTCAGACTTATTTTTTTGTCTTACACATACTAAACAGTTAAAACCATATTCAGGTCTGGAATAAGACTGATTTCGTGACTTGTTATTGTTTTGGGTATAGTGAACTAGTAGTGCAAAAGAATAAAATGTTTCAAACACACACTAGGCAGCTTGAAATAAATGAAATTTATCTATAGAACTGATTTTTGGTGGGAAGGAATCAAGAGGTTTCAGGCCATTGGCTTCTGAAAAAGCTGTCAGGTGGAACTAATTTGTCATATATTCAGCACTCCACATTCCCTTATGCTCCTCATGCATTCTGAGAGAGCTGCCATGGCAGCATAAGTGTGTTGTTTGTATTTGTGTGTATATATATATTGGGAGCGGATACACAGTTAGAGTTGATTGTGGAGTTAATTCGGTCAAAATGATTCATATTGACCATATTTTAAAACAAATAAATCTAAGACATGTCAAACAAATAACAAAGTTAATATGAGTTCTAACGAATAACAAAGTCAATAAGTTCTCTTTTATTTTCATCCATTAAACCAAGTAGCTAGATAGACAGTGCAGATGATATTAGCTTGATTGATATTTACATGCCCTTCAAATATAGGCATAAGATATGTATGGAAATAAAATATCAACCTCCTCAACAGGCAATGTGTAAATAAGGTCTTCCTGTAAGGAGGTGTGTTTGGTCCAAAATTAAGACTTGGTTTATAGTGGGTTATCAGTCAACAATATGCCTTCTTTATATCAAAAAGTTACACCCCGCAGGTTACTCCATCCGTTTTACAATTTTTGTAATAATTTTTTAAAATATATTTTATAATTTTTACAACTATTTTATATTTAAAAAGTTTAATAAAATACATTTTATTTAATTTTGATATAATTTTCCATTCATATCATATATTGATGAACAGCTAGCCAGCATTATTGATTGGTAATTATGGACATATATAGTGATCCAGTACATATCTAATATTGTGTACGCGTGCATGTTGATCTCCTTGTTATTCCATTCTTATGGTGGTAATGTTTTAACTAAAAATCATTAGATTCGTAATTATTGTTTAGGCTCGTGATCCACTAATTAGAAAATGGAACAGAGAATAATTAAGTGAGAGATGGTGTTGACATTTTGCATAATCATTTCTTATATTGCAGTTAAGTATTTTTATTATTCTAGAGTCATTATCAGTACTGAAATAGTGAGTGTGTATATATATATATATGATTTTTAATAATTGGTTCTGAAAATTAAATTTTTTTTTTTTTAAAGGAAAGAAAAAAAGAAGGTAAACATCTCAGTGTATAAATCGACGAGTCAGAAAAATTTCTTCTGAGTTCTGACCACAAGAATCTTTGTGTATTCACTAGAGAACAGAAGAGTAAAAAATAAAAAATAAATAAATAAAAGAATACAAAAAAAGAAAAAAGCCTCAGTATCTAAATCTGTCATAATTTTAGGCTTTGCATGCTTGCTGCAGTGCCTGCTTATCCTATTAGTTGTTAATATTATTAAATAATAATAATAATCAAATTGGAAAATAACATGACACAATGAGTGGGATTCAGATGAATCAGATGTTAAACTCTGGAATGCTGTGGATTCAGACGAATGGTCCACACCTTTACTTTTTGTTTAGTATGTAATTATGTATGATTAATCAACATGCATGAATGAAGGATATCATAATTGTTAGGCTTAAAAGTATTTTTGACCATGTGTTGCTATTACTTTTAGACATTGAACTCTGATTTTTTTTTTTTTTGAAATTGAACCTCAATTGTAAGAACCTAGTATTTTTAATATTTTGAAGTACTAAATAAAATTATTTGGTTTCCGACAAAAAGAATGTCAACGT